>NW_026472707.1:0-91661 GCF_026875155.1 Cherax quadricarinatus
AAATGAGATTACTGTATGCAGTAAATTGGGGTATGTACAAGTAATACCCTATAAAATTTTCCATATTTATGCTAAAACTTTCAACTACTTTTGGGATTTAGCAGTTACAAAATAACCCCAATAAAAGAGAGGAGCTTAGGGAAGTTTCGGTGACTTGGACCTTTTACAAAGAAACCAAACCGAAGTAAAACAGGACGGCTTTATATAGGGGGAAAGATTTTAGTGGTGGTAGGTAGTAGTTGTAGTAGTAGTGTAGTGGGGTAGTAGTAGTATAGTAGTGGGAAGTAGTGGAAAGTAGTGGGGGAATAAGGAGGGGAGCCGCAAATAAAAAAAAAAGGGGAGCCTTGGGGGGTAGGTGCCCACAGGGGGAGAGAAGTAAGAGAGGGGGGGGAAAAGGGAAGTGAGGGAATAAATAATGAAGGAACAGAAACGCGAAAATGAAAGAAAAAAAAAAAAGGAAAGGGAAAAGGGGGAAGATGGAGAAAAAAAAAAAAAGAGGAATCGGGTTAAAGTCATGGGTGTTTGAGTTTGGAGCATTTTACAATGAGGGGGAGGGAAAGGGTTACAAGCGAAGCCAGGACAAGTTCAAAAAGGAAAGTGTGTTTGAGAGGATTCAACAAGACGGGATGTTAAGTTGGAAGTGGGGGAAGACATTTTAGCCCCCTCTTTATGTGGGGTTATTTGTGTATGGTTCCAGTAGGTTTTGTCCTTTTTTTGTTATTTAGCATTTTCTATGCAAATAAGTGACCTGTGATATACGGGCCCAACCCCTCCCCCCCTTATGTTGTTCACTGTGTCCATCTGTATAGGTTGTAACCTGGGATCCAATTCATTGTTAAAGGATCCTTTATGGGGGGATCTGTAAAAGCGCGAACATTGCCTTTGCCTCTAAAAGCAGTCACGGTGAAAGGTATTTTGTTGTTCGTTTTGGCTTTAGATCTTGTTTTTTTGAAAAAAGAATGTCATGGTTGGTGGTATTGGTAAGTAAATAAGTAAGTAAATTGGTTTTGAAAAACACGTGAGCAAACTATGAATATTTATTAGAAATGTTTCGGTCCTGGGACCTGATCACTTCTAAAATACAGAGGTAGAAAAGACTTTTTATATAGGGGGAGGTGAGGTGTGACGCAGTGACCTGAGGTGTCAAAGAACATAAGAATGGAGGAACATGTAGAAGGCTTGGCCCATGGAGGCAAGTCCTTATCAAAACAACCCCTACCCATGATGAGGACGGGGACGTGAAATATGTGACTCCTGGTTGTTTGGGTGGTGTGCTTAAGTACTGTTGCAATTTTTGAAAAATTTTTTAGTTTCAGTGTTCGTTTTATAGTGTCGGTGCGGCGTTAGTGAGGTTCTAGGCACGCGGCTCTGAGGTTGGTTCGGGAGAACGAGTTGTGCCTCATTCCAGTTCATCAAAAGCCCGTGGAGTTTGTGGAGGACACAGGCGTACCCTTTCATCGTCTCTGTTAGAGGCATTTTGATGCTATTCAGGCGGACTGCAAGATCTCTGCCTGTTCCCCACAATTTCTTGGGACGAACCCCAGGGAAGTGTAGACGCCTGCTGTAGAAGTTAGGGTGTGGGGTGGTTTTTTAGTGAGGCTTTGTGATGATGTTTTTATGGGGGAAAACGTTGATTTTACTCATGAAAGTGCCCGGGGGAATTGTGCAAATCCCAATTTGGAGTACTATGAACTGTTGGGGGGTGTTCCATGGGGGGGTTTTTTGAGGATGCTTGTGCCTTGAGTTGCAATCTCGGTGAAAAAAAGAGGGGCGAAGACGGTAAAGGCTTGTGTTAGTAAGTGCATTTTCTTCTAAAAAAAAAAGGGTTTGGGGTTGCAAAGAGCTCTCAAAAAGAAGCCAATGAGGATCCTTTTAGTGCGGGGTCTTGGTGTGAATAAAAGTGTATAAGTTCTTCCTTGTTGGTAGGTTTTCTATACCGTCTTCAGTTCCCATCTTTTCTTCTTTCGAGTTGCGACTAAAGGCAAAAAGCTATCCTCAACAAACCCCCCATGGAACCCCCCCCTAAGCAATATTTTTCCCCCCCTGGGTGATGTTGCCACGAATAATCGCCGGGCACTTTTATGAGTAACATAAACTTTTCCCCAAAAAACACATCATCTATCAAAGTCCTCACTACGAAAGCGCCCCCCCTCTATTTTCTACAGCGGGGCGTTACACTTTCCCTGTGGGTTCGTCCCAAAAAATATGTAGGCGAGACAGGCAGAGTCTTGCAGTCCGCCTGAATGAGCATCGAAATGCTTAAAGACGATTTTGGACGCCTGGTCCCCACAAGACCCCAGGGGGCTTTGATAAACGGGGAATGAGGCACAACTCGTTTCACCCAACCAGACCCCAGACGCGACGGTGCCCAGAAGCCTCACTAATCGCCGTCACCGACACTTAAAAACGAACACTGGAAACTACAAAATTTCAAAACATTTGGGATAAATGATAATTAAGCGCACCAAAACCCAAAAACACGGGTCACATGATTTCTGTCTACCCGTCCCCTATGGTAGAGGTGTTTTAAGGACCTGCTGCATTGGCCAGTAGGCCTTTACAGTGTTCCCCATTTTATGTTTTTTTGACATTCCCCGGTCACGTGCGTCAACCCCACTCTCCCATATATAAATGTCTTTTACCTCTGTATGTTAGAGTGATCAGGCCCCCGACCCAAGGCGTTTTTAAAAAATATGTAAGTGTTTGCTCCCCGTGTTTTCTAAACAACTTTTTTATTTTTACCGGGTTACCAAAGGAGGGTGGGAAAAAAAATTTCTATATTCATCCCTCACTTTTTGAGAAGGGTGTTTTCCTCAGTTTTTTGCAACAAACACCCTCCTTAGAGTGCAGATTATTATCCCAGGCTAAATGGCCTGGGTTTTCCGGGAAACCCCCTTATAATTAACTTTGCTCACACTTTACAGCAGTCAAAGTTTTTTAAAAAAATTTTGTCTCCAAATTTTACTCCTATCAAAAGCTAGCTGTGGAAGTCCCAAGCCCCCCACCCAAAAAACTTTTTTCCCCCTCCTTAAAATTTCAGGCCGCCTCCCGCCTTTTTTCCCCTAAGCTCATAACTCTTAATCATTCTGTTTCGTATTCTCTCAATTTCCAACCACCTCAAACAAACCCCTTCCTACCCTTTTGGGCAAAAGTTTTGGTAATCCAACCCCCCTCTTCCCAAAAAACAAATTTTCCCCGCATTTATTCACACCACCTTTCTCAGAATGACATCTCACTGCCTCCGCCCTTCCCCTTGCGGGCAACATTCATCCCCCATGCTTCACCCCATATAAGAGGGTTGGTTAAAACTTTACTTAAATTATTCCCCTCTTTGCCCCCAAAGGACAAAGTTCTTTGTCCCCCACGACTCCAAAAGTGCACCACTCACTCTTTTCCCTTTCATCAATTTTTGTTTCCCCTCACCCTTTCATGGGCCCATCGGGCTGAACGTCACCCCCAAATACCTGAAAAAAGTTCACCTCCTCCTATTTCTCTCCCCCCAATCTGATATTAAACTTTCTTTCACCTAATCTTTTTGTTATCCTCTTAACCTTTTTTTCCCTGTATTCCCCTTTTTAATTTTCTTCTTTGGCACACCCTCCCAAAATTCACCCACCAATCTCTGAAAATTCTCTTCAGAATCTCCCAAGAGCCTGTTCATAGAAAAGGGAGCAGCTGTGACAACTCCCACTTTGAGTGTGATTCTTTATTTTTTAAACTCACGCCTCTTCCCCCAAGACCCTCGATTTACTTTCTTTACAACCCCATTAAAAATTATATTAAAAAACCCAGGGTTTGGACATCACAATCATTGTCAAAGGGCCCTATTTTTTAGGAAAAAAAAAATTTTCCCTTTTTTTCTACTTACTCAACTTGAGCCTCACTATCCTCGAAAAAAACTTTCACTGCTTTTCGGTAACCTCCCTCCTACCCAAAAACACTTGAAAACATCTGCCAATTGCCCCCCTTCCCCCCTGTCATACCCCTTTTTTTCCAAACCCTTTAAATGCCACAAGGCCCTCTTTAGCCTTATCTAAAAAACTGTTCACTTATATGTTTCACTGTAAACCCGGTTCCACACCCCCCCTCCCTTTCCCAAAAGCCTCCTTTTTCATTGCTATTTTTTTTCCGTCTTACTTTTTAAATTCTTTCAATTAAAACTCTCCCAAACATTTTTACCGGTTTTATCCCAAAACAAACTTATCCCCCTAAATTTTTGCATCTCTTTTATCCCCTTGTGGGGTTATTTTTCCCAAAGGTTTTCCCCAATTTAAGAAAGTAAGTAAGTTTTTTCCAGGTGTACACAAATTAAGTTACAAGAATTATCTTTACTAGCAGCACATGTGTAGTTAGTTAGTTTTTGTTTTTTGGCCACCGAAGTGTTAGTTTATTGTGCCCCCCCATATCCACCCTGTGGAGGGTTTTGGCAGGCATATAAAATACAAAAAAAGGCCCTGGGAAATGGGCCCCCAAAAGGGGGTTAAAGGGGAAAAACATAAGGATTTTTTCCTAGTTTCATAGTTAAAATTTATCTGTTTTAAAGCAAATTTGGGGAAATTTGTTAGTATATCTGGAAATCTTTTTTTAAAAAAATTTAAGATATCTTGACATGTCCCCATAGGTTTTTTATGTCTGTCTCTGTATTCCTCAAAAAGGGTGGACAATTAAGAAACAAAGTTTTTCAAGAGGGGTGACCATATCCCTGATCAATAATTTACATTTGTTTGTCATATCTGGGTGTTCCCAAACTCCCAAAGAAGTACTTTTTCCCAAGTAACCCGGGCCACTACAACCCCAGCCCGTTGTTCAAAATTGCAAGTTGCTCTATGAACATACTTATCTACGTTCGTTTTTTTTTGGGGTTTTAAAAGATCTACTCAGGTTTTAAAACTAAATTCCCTATAAAATCTTTTTCTTTAAAATTTACTTCTTCCAAATATTATTCCTAATGCTAGAAAGTTATACCAAAGTTATATTTTTCTTTTCCCCTTCTGGATATCTCTTGGAAAATTTTTAAATTTATATAAAGGAGTAATCCAATGGTGAGGGGGTTTCCATAGAAAAATTTTTCTTTAAATTCCTTTGTCCCAAATTTTTTTGAGTATCTATACCTGGTTTTCCCCCAATAAAGCATGTTGTTGGAGTCATTAAATGAGCCAAGACCCTTTTCAATGTTTGGACATAAAAATCAGTAATTTTGATAGAGTCAAGCTCAGTCTCATAGGTTAGCTTTACCATTAGGTTGCAAAAATTCAGTTTGCTTTGTAGCCCGCCCAGTTGTTAATTCTTACCCTAACTAAACCCAAATTTTTATTATCGTTCTTAATAGGGGGGTTTGGGCAAAAAAGAGCGGGAAAAACCCCTGCCGGAAGACTCGGGTTTTAGATCCTTCAGTTATAAAAATTTGTGAAAAAATTTGGTTACAAACCGTAGGGGGAAATTTCTTTTTGGGGCAGTTGCTCAAAACAAGAGATTTGAGGAAGGGATTCTAGCAATGACCCTTTCTTGGGAGGGATTGAAAGGTAGGTGATTTTAAAAATGAAACATTTTCCATGGAGGGGTGAAATGCTTTTGTTGCCTACAGTGTTTACAGTTCATGCAGGTTAAAAAAACTTATGCAAATTTCACGGGTTTTCACAATCCCTTTAGTTTTGTGTTTTTTTCCCCCTAGCCTGGTTTTAAAATTCACTGTGACAGTGTCTGGTTCGTTTTAAAAATTCTTTTAACCCCAGTACAGTGTTTTTAATTTTAACAATTTTTATCCTGATACTAGAAAAAACCAATCCTTCCCCATGTTAAGAACCCTTTTTTTTGTTTTTGGGACAAACCCAAAAAAATCCCGAGAGTTCATTTTTATTTTCTTTCCCAAAGGGGCGGAAAGAGAAATTTTTTTTTGTAATATCAACATGGGAGCAGATAATCAAATTAAGGACCCCCAAACATAGGCTTTTTTAAACATTTCACGATTCTACATTAGCACCTAGTTGGGATTGTAGCCAAGGGAAAAAGCTTTGGAAAAGCATTTAGCCCGCTTTACATTTCTTGTTTTTGTTTTTGGGGAAAAGGGAATTTTTTAAAGGGGGACATCTACACAAAATATCGTAAGTTTTTTAAATAGCTAATTTATTTTACCCCGCAAAAAGATGGGTGGGGGTTTTCGTTTTTTGTTTTAAAATTTTTTAGTTTTAGAAAGGGAAAAATTATGAGGGCCCCGGCGATTTTCAAATTTCTTTAACTTCCTTAAGAATGGTATTCATCTTTTTATGCCCCGTTGTATGGGGTCATGATATTCTTTAGCTTTGCTTAAGCTATTGTTTAGGTGGGCAGGCCCGAGCAAAAGGAGGGGGCTTAATCCCGAATATTAAAAAAGATGGGGGGCTTAAAAACTCCTCCCCCGGTTTTTCCCAAAGACATTTCCCTTTTGGAAACACTTCTGAAACCCTTTGGGAAAGACTGGGGTCTCATTTGGGCAGGTATCCCATTATCCGAGGGTTAAACTACCACCAATTTTTCCTTTTTGGCTAGTTATAAGTATAACGGTTTTTGTTCGCAAAATCAAATGCCGATTTTAGATCAAAAAAAAGTGGGGGAAAATAGTTTGAGGGGTGTGCAGGGGAGAAAGGGGGGGAAATACAGTTTGCACACTTTTACCTTTTTATGAACCCCTAGAGGTAGGGGGGGAAAATTTGGGGTTTTTCCCCCCGGGGGAACAAAATTTTGTGGGGAAAAGGATTACCCTTAAATTTAAAGGGGTTTTATTTAAATTTAAAAAGGGCAAAAACATTTGCCTGCACAGCCGCCCCGCAGGGCGAGGTTAGAAGCTGTCGAAAACCCTCTCAAGAAGGGCTGTCAAGAAAAAAAATTTGGGATGATTATAAATTTAACCCCCAGGGGGTGTTATGTCAGCATATTTCATACACTGGTGGGGGCATGTACGACTTGTTTTGGGCCCAAAGGTCCGCATTCCCCCGGGGTTTATTTATAAGTGGGCTAAAATCACGATTTTTATACTTTAAACTTTGCGTCAAAAGTAGTACATCACGAGTTGAACACCCCTTTCCTGGGTATATGTATTGCCCCTAATTTCGCCGGATACAGTTGGGGGGTTGATTGAAGAAAAGTGGGTTTTTTGAAAAATGTCGCACCCCTTGTTGGATCGCAAAAACCCTTTTTTACACTGTTTATCAAATTGTTTTCCCCCAATACACTAAGGGAAATTGATCACACTTTTTCCCGTAATTTTTTATCGTGTTTTGTGAGACCTTTTCCCCATTAAAGCACGATCAGTGTTTTTGTTTGGTTATTCCCGGGGTCGTGTCACTGTAGTAGAGGGCAAAAATTAATCGGCGACGCCACACCCCCCAAGCCCTCACTGCCGTAGCAAAAAAAAAAAACCCGACCTTGTACTCCTTGCTTCCTTGCCCCCTTTCTCGATGAAACAAAGCGAATGTTTGATTCTTGCTTCTTAAACATTGGCAAAAAATGTCCACTATTTTTACCATGGTTTAAAAAAGTGGGAGCAGGATTTTCCCTTTTGTTGTAAGTAAGAGATGTACTGTCCCCATAAAAATAAAACCTTTTGCAACACCGCCCCGAAAAGGGGCGAGGTCACTTGCTACGTGCCCTAGCATTGTTTTTGCGGTGGGAGGTTTTTCGGTTGCCCCGTTGTGTCCGGGTTAAAATTTGTGTTTTCACGGTTTGCCTTTTCGTGCTAGAACTTTAAAAAAGTGTCATCAATCCTAATTTTCGATAATCCTCTAGCGCCCGGAACCAAACTTTGGGGGGGAAAAAATTATATACTTTTAGTCAAAAAAGGAGAATTATGTGCACTAAACCCAGCAGGTTTTCTGCCCGAGGGGAAAAATAGGCCCGGTCCCGTGTGAAAAAAAATAAAAATAATTGAACCCTTTTTGTGTCAGAGGAAAGAAAAATCTCCCCGATAAAATTGGTTTACATTTGGTATAGGTATCCCACAGTGGCTTTCCCCGATATTGATGATAAAGGTAAAATGTCATTTGAAAAAAAGGTTTAATTTTTTAAATGAAGTTTATAAACCTTTAGAGGGGTGCCAGAAGTCGCCGAAACTTACCACAGGTCAGTTTTTAATAAAACTTCCCGGCCTGTAGTTTAAATCGCATTTAATCTTTGTAAAACCAGTGAATAGCAGAATACATTTTTTTAGTAGCAATAATCAGTATTATTTAAAAATACTTGTGGGAGTGGGAAAATTACTTTCCTTGTTTTTTTTTTCTTGAAAAAACCCGAAGTTTTCTGTGAATTTTATATTTAAACCCGTAGTTACCAGGCCGGTCGCAAGGTAAACAAAAACGAGAAGAATTATTCTCCCGAAAAAGCGTCCTTCCTCCCAAAAAAATTTCACCAGTCAAAATATAGTGATAATATAGATTTATTGTGGTGGAGACGGAAAAAAAATGAAAAGTAGTACAGCTTTGAAAAAACCCAAAGGGGGGAGGCGACCGTTTGGGCATTGTAGGAGTTTCCAGCAGCACCGGGTTTCTTAACACAAAAAGTTTTACTTTTGTTTTTAATCAAATCACATATTACTCGGGTAGATAATTTTCAGTAGACCCTTTATTTTGTTAAACTCAAATTTACCCACCCGTATGGTTTAAATTTAAAATGACCCCCTGCAACAGATCGAAAAGATGGTCCCAACCCCTTTACTGGTTTCCCAACCCCGACTGGTCCCAACCCTTTATGGTTTCAAACGGTTTTTGTTGGAAAAATAAAGCAGACCTGTAAACGGATGGGGTTGTTGGCACCCTTTTTAAAAACCCAAAAATTAAAAATCAGGGGAACGTGACGGTAAGCTTTTCCAATTTTACAAAAACAGGGTTTGAAAAAGAAATACAAATAGCTAGAGCTTTCATTTAAAGGGCTTAAAAGAAAATTTAAGAGGTTGGGTAGGGAGAATTGCAGTAATCAACATTCCCAAAATTTTGAAAACTGTGTTTTTAGTCTGTGATCGGTTTAAAACAAAAGGGCTTCCACATGGATAAAAATTTTCATTTTTGTAAATTGGGGGTCCCCGCTCCCGGGGGCAGATTTTCAAGAACTTTGCTACAAGGGAGTATTTTAAAAAAAGAGAAGTGTTTTTGGGTATACCCAAAAGGGGGGAAATCTGGGACAAAAATTCACAAGGGTATTAAAAAGGGGAACAAAATCAAAGCTGTTTTCATAAAAAAACCGGAAGTTTCTACAACAGATGGGAACAAAAAAAGTTTGGGCTAAAAGGGTATCCCCTTGATATGGCCTGTAGTCACAAACTGAAAGGCTGGGATGATGTCCTGGTAGTCGAAAAATGTGGGTGATAGTGTGTCCGGGAGACAGTAATGGTGAAGCTGGGGGTTTGCTGTCCTGGGGACAGTAATGGTAAATTTGGGAGGTGCTGTCCTGGGAGACAGTAATGGTGAAGCTGGAGATGCTGTCCGGGGAGACAGTAAGGGGGAAGCTGGAGATGTGCCCGGGGAAAAAGTAATGGTGAAGTGGAGTTTTGTCCAGGTGCGGGAATTTTATGCAGGAAAGGGAAATAATATAAATGCCTTAGGGGCAGGAGCCATAGTAGGGAAACAAGTGTAGAAAAGATAAGAAAAAACCCAATATTGCAAACTAAAATACTGCGGAAAATAGCAAAAACAAGGGAAATTTCCAATAGAAATTAGTGAGGATAATTACCAAAAAAAAATGGGGGGTCCATTGTTGGGCTGGGGAGGATAGAAGTAAGACGGGAAACATGCACCAAAGGGAATCAGTCACAAAAACCCCCAAGGCAAGCGGAAACCAAGCCGTGCCAAAACTATGCACTTGGGTTTTGCTGGGAAAGGGAAAAACTGGAAAAACGATGAGCATGCAACTATGCCCCCCTAGGGAAATGCCCTGACCATATGACAACAGGAAATGCGAACTCCCCTTTCCCGTAAGTTTTTCACCCTGAAATGTGTACCCCTTCATACGGAAATTTCGTGTATAAATTTAAAATTTCCCGGCATACCATTAAAAGGGGACAAAAAATACAAAAAACCAGGCCTGGGGGAAAAACCCGGGTGCAACAGCCACTCAAGGGGGAGAGGTTTTTTTGTGCCAGGAAGGAAAAAAAAAAGGGAGGAAAAAGGCAGAAATCGTACACCCAAAACCCGTCATTCCCGGAGTGGAACCCGTCTGGCCCCCCTCCAAACCAAAAGATAAGATCAAATGCCCCGGAAAAAAAAAAACCCCCCCCCCTTTCCAACAATACCCCAAATCGAAACATTCTTCTTTGCAAATATAAGGGTCTAAAAACCCGAACAAAAAACAAAATCCTTTATCCGTGGTGCTTGAGAGGCAAAGCCAATGTTCGGGCTTTCACTGAGCCCCCCATAAAGGATCACTTTGGGCAACGAAATAGGTCCCCGGTTACAACCTAACAGATGTACAGAGTGAAAAGGCAAAAAAAAGGGGGGGGGGGGGTTTTGGCCCGTACATTGCAGGTCATTGTTTGCACGAACTCCTAATGCCTCAAAATGTAGTGGAAATTTTAGCGTTAAGGGCGAGAACCAAAACCTAGTCATTGTGGTAGTCTAAAGCCTCCGGATGCAACATCCAGCAATTCCAGGAACAGCTGTTAAAAATTGACCACTGTCTGGAAAATCTTCCAGCTCCTGCACCCCAACATCTTGCTCCTGGGGGATTTCACTTAAGGCACCTAAAATGGGGAATATAGCAAATAATATTGTTGCAGTAATAACACCAGGAGGCAGCTCTGATGAAAATCACACTCACACGAGCTTTTAAATCTCTGCACAAAATTCAATTTAAACCAGCAAAAATAGAGCCTACTGACTGGAGAATACACTAGACCTCATCTTCACTAACAATGTGATTGATTAGAAATGTCACCATATCAAAAACAATTACTCAGATCACAAACATAATTGAGGTTCAGACATGTTTTGCGTGGAGCCCAAGAACGACAAAATGGACTAGTCACGGGGGAAAGCATTCCCCAAAATTCAACTTCAATACAAAAACTTTAAATTGGGACCAAGTAAACCAAGCCCTAACGATATAAGCTGGGAAGATACACTAAGAAACACAGACCCAACTTATGCCTAGAACAGATTACTCGGTGGCACTCGATGTATGCACAAGGCTTATTCCTCTAAGAAAAAGGAGGAGTAGATGTAAAATAGAAAGAGACAGGTGCCCCCTTTACAGGCGACGGAAAAGAATAAACAGAGCGGCTAAAAGAGGTTAATATTCTGAAATGCGTACGGAGAAAATGGTCAGAGAAATAGCAAGCATCGAACTTAAGCTAAAGAATCCTTTAGGAGGGCAGGAATCGCGGGGGAAAAACTAAAAGCCATAAATGAAATCGAAAGAAACCCAAAGTATTTCTTTCCCATGCCAAATCAAAATCGGGAAAAAACGTCCAGTATTGGGCCCCTACTTAAAAAAAGATGGGTCCTACCCCAGATGACAGCAAGGAAATGAGTGAGCTATCAAGTCCCAATATGGGCTCAGTTTTTAGCAAGCTGCTAACCAGGCTGAGAGTCGAAGATCAAATGAATTTTTTTGAGAGAGCACAAAATTTGGGTTAACACAAGCCCATCCCATGTTATTTCCCGACGCCAAATGACTTCGAACAGGCGATAAATGACATGCCCATGCACTCTGCCCCAAAGCCGACTCATGGACCCCTGTGTTCATCAAGAACTGCAGAAGCCCTATCACGAGCCTTTTCCATCCTATGGAGAGGGAGCATGGCACGGGGGGGCGTCCCTCAGTTACTAAAAACAACAGACATAGCCCCACTCCACAAAGGGGGCAGTAAAGCAACAGCAAGAACTACAGACCAAAAGCACTAACATCCCATATCATAAAAATCTTTGAAAGGGTCTGAGAAGCAAGATCACCACCCCTCTAGAAAAACCCCCCCAGTTACACAATCCAGGGCAAAATGGGTTTTGAACCAGGTCGCTCCTGTCTGTCTCAACTATTGGATCACTACGACAAGGTCCTAAATGCACTAGAAGGGCAAAAAGAAAGCAGATGTAAAAATATACAGACTTTGCAAAATCCCTTTGACAAGTGTGACCATGGCTTTAAAAGCACACAAAAAAGCGTGCTAAAGGAATAACAGGAAAAGTCGGTCGATGGATCTATAATTTCCTCACTAACAGAACACAGAGAGTAGTCGCAACGAGTAAAGTCCCAGGCAGCTACGGTGAAAAGCCTGTTCTACAAGGAAACAGTACTAGCTCCCATCTTGTTCCTCATCCTCATATCCGACATAGACAAGGATGTCAGCCACAGCCCGTGTCTTCCTTTGCGGGTGACACCCGAATCTGATGACAGTGTCTTCCATTGCAGACACTGGCAAGGCTCCAGGCGGACATCAACCAAATTTTCAGTGGGCTGCAGAAAACAATATGAAGTTCAACGATGAGAATTTCAAATTTCTAGATATGGTAAACATGAGGAAATTAAATTTAATCAGAGTACAACAACCAATTCTGCCACAATATAGAGCTAAACACAACCGTCAAAGACTGGGAGTGATTATGTCGGAGGATTCACCTTCAAGGGACCATACCATTGTATCAATCGCATCTGCTAGAAAATGACAGGATGGATAATGAGAACCTTCAACAACTAGGGAGGCCAAGCCATGCTGACTCTTCAGGTCATTGTTCTATTAGGTGGAATATTGTTGACTCTAACGCACCTTTCAAGGCAGGTGAAATTGCCGACTAGAAAATGTACAGCGACACTTTCACCGGAGCGCATAACGGCGATAAAACACTAAGACTGGGCGCGCTTGAGGTGTTCACACCTGTCTTCCCTGGCACGCAGGAGGGAGAGATAATGATTATATACACCTGGAAAAGTCCTGAGGATAGTACCGAACTTGCACACGAAATCCCTCACTACGAAAGCAAAAGACTGCAGCCGGATGCTACCATCCCCCAATTGAAAAGCAGGGGTGTCACTAGCACGTTAAGAGACATGCAATAAGGGTCAGGGGCCCCGAGGACTGTGCAACCTGTCTCCAGCACACATCAAGGGGGATTACACAGATCCTGGCAGTCTTCAAGCTGGCACTGGACAGCACCTAAAGTCAGAAAATTCCTGATCAGCCGGGCTGTGGCTCGTACGTGGTTTGCGTGCAGCCGCAGAACGCCTGGTTGATCAGGCGCGGATCCACCGGAGGCTGGTCCAGACCGGGCCAGCGGGGGCGTTGACCGCAACTCTTCCCAGGTAAACTCCAGGTAGCTGGAATTATTGCTGCACTCTAACAGCACTTTCCGGCATGGTGTGAATTGCCGACTAGAAAATGGTTTTATACTAGAGAACTTTCACGGCACGCCATAACGGAGATCTACAAACCTCCCCAATATGGGAGCGCTTGAGGTTTCTAAAACCTGTATCCCTGGACACGCCAGGAGGGAGAGATACATGATGTATTACACCTGGAAAATCTAGAGGGATAGTCCCGAACTGCACACGAAAAATCACTCACCTACGAAAGCAAAGACTTGGCAGAAATGCACCATCCCCCAATGAACAGCAGGGGTGTCATTAGCACGATTTGAGACCATTCAATAAGTGTCAGGGGCCCGCGACTGTTCAACGGCCTCCCAGACAACATAAGGGGGATTACCAACAGACCCCTGGCAGTCTTCAAGCTGGCATGAGACAAGCACCCTCAAGTCAGTTCCGATCAGGGGGCGGGCTGTGGCTGTAGTTGGTTTGCGTGGTGGACAAGCTACAGCAACCAGCTGGGTGATCAGGCGCTGATCCACCCGGAGGCCTGTACAGACGGGCCGCGGGGGCGTTGACCCCGAAAACTCTCTCCAGGTAAACTCCAGGTAGCAGTAACAACGACGGCTCGCCCCTTCTGAGAGGGCTTGGCCCCTCATGGTGAAGGTGTGCAGGGCTTGAAAGGCTGAAGGGGGCTGATACCCCCCTCTGGAGGAAAATTTCTCCATACACACAATTCTGTTGAGAAATGGCATTACCAGTTAAGTTTAAAGACTTATACTTAACTTATAAAGGACAACCTCATCGCCTGCACAGCCGCCCGCAGCCGAGGTCTTAGAAGCTGTCGAACATCTCAACATGGGTAGTCAAGAAATATAATTTGTATGATTAAAATTACCCTAGGGGGTGTTATATCAGCTACATTTCTCCTGTGGCTGACGATGTAGTACTTGTTTGGACTCAATGGTCCGCATATCACCGGGGTTTATGAGAAGTGACTAACTACCGTTTGATATCCCATGCACAGTCATAGTAGTACATCACGAGTTTGAACAATACTGGGGATATGTATGCCCCGTCATTTGCCCGGATATCCGTTTGAAGATGATTGAAGAATAGTGTTCTTGAGCATGTCACACTACCACTTGTGCGATCGCAACACTCGTTGTTACCTGTTCATCATAATTGTTCACACAATATCACTAAGAGTTGATCGCCTTCTCTGTTTAAGTTGTTTATCGTGTATTTGTGAGACCTTTGTCCACACTAATGCACAGTTCAGTGTTCTTTGTTGGTTATCCTGGCGTCAGTGTCACTCGTAGTAGAGTCAAAGTTACTCTGGCGAACGCCACTCCGCCCATGCCGTCACTGCTGTAGCACAAAAACAAGATGACCTAGTACACCTTGCTCCCTTGCCACTTCTCGATGAAGCAAAAGCTAGAATGTTTGGATTCTTGCTGTCTTAAGCATAGACAACCATGTCCACATTTTTACATGGTACATACAGTGGGAGAGGATTTCCTTAATTGTCCTGCTAAGTAAGAGATGTACGGTCTCTTATAAAAATTGCCTTTGCACACCGCTGCATGGGAGCAGCTGGTCACTTGACTACGTCTCATAGAATCTGTGACAATTACTCACTGTTAGCAGTAAACAAGACGCTGCCCCTTCGAGAGGGCTTGGCCCTCAGGGCGTCGGGGTGAAGGGCTGAAAGGGCTGAGGGGGCTGTACCCCCCTCCTGGAGAAAATTTTCCAACACTGGGGGGCGGCGGGGAGGTTTGCTGCAGAGTGAACGTATTCATCACTTAACATTACATTTGATTTTCTACACTCTGCACCACTGTGCTTGTCTTTTATGTACAACTTTAGTTGTGCGGTTTCTGGAGAGATCTCACTAATTTTAGTTTTCAACACTGTGTAATTCTAACGGCACTAGTATATTTATGGTCCGCTTATTCACGAACCTTTGTTTAACCATCAACTGTCCTGTTGAGTGCCATTTGCATCGGTACTTGGTGGGGGGGGGGGGCACGATTTTTCCACGTGGCCATTGGGACCTCGGACCATTCATTGGCAATAAATCACTATGTCACAGGTCTTATGGATTATGATTTTCTGGAAACACCTGCTCCATAGAAGTGTTCTCTCAATGAGGTGAGATAGTCTTCTCGCCAATATGTTCTCCACTGTTCCAATTACTTTATTAAGGGTTTGAATTTACTTCTGAGTTGCTCAGGTTCGAAATACGTGGAACCTCTTTGATTTCTTTATCTTCATGGAGAAAACAGGTTCGAGCCTTTGTATGGAGTAAATGAGATGGAACTTACACTTCTAAATGGGCCCAGATCATCGGTAACATAAGTTAGAGGTCTGTTGTTGACTCTATTTTCTTTTTCAGCACAACTGTACGGAAATTCTTCTAGTTCGGAAATTCTTTGACGATGAAGATGTCTTCCTTATAACCACGTTTTACAATGCCGATATTCTTTCATAAAATCCGCTGTGCACTGGAGGATTTCGGAGGAATGTATCTCCAACGACATACTGCGTTGATTCAGATCTGTTGTTTTCTTGTTGATCAAAAATCTTGCTTATATAAGCGCTACCAGCAACAAAGTTCGTTGCATTATCTGAAGATCATCCGTCTGGGACATGCCCTTTGGCTGCAAACCTTCTGGAATAATTTGATTAACTAAGATGTTTCAGCAGACATGTCAATGGCTAACTTCTAGATGTTCTGCTCTAGTAGGTAGCACAGTGAACAACAACAGATGTACAACTTGATGGGAAACTTTGTCAAAAACTGTTTGGTTTAAAATTTTTGGTGTCCAGTGTAATCTACACGTCACCTCAATGGTAAGTGATAGGTCAAACTATTCAGAGGATATCTGGAGTGGACCTGGTTACTTACATACTCGCATATCGTAGGTCGACAAGTAATCCAGTCCTTTATTTGTTTTTTCACACCTTTTGTCCGACCTTGAGGTACCCGTCGGCTGTCGTAACTGACTAAGGTGTGTCAGCTACCCCACCATGTTGAACCGTTACTGTGCGGGTTTTGCACAATCAGTTTTGTTACACTGATTCTTGGGGATCAATATGGGTGTTTGGTTCTTTAGGTAGTGAAGCATTTATGATTCTCCTCCGACATCTTCTCATCTTTTCTGAGTCCGAGATAATGTCCTAAAGAATTAATTCATACAGGTTTTTTGGGGATTAATCTTGGGTTCTAGAATTTATATTAGGTAGAGAAAACGTCTTTCTGTATTGTTTCACCCGTATTTAATGGGTTCAAGGACATTCTAACTCAGGTTTATTCTTTATGAATTCAAAGACTAGAGCTGTATACTCTTAATAGTATACCCAAATGATGAGTCTTTGATCCATCATGACTTTTCTGTGTGGCTGCTGCAGTATTTAATCAACTTATTTCTGCGTGTTCAAAGCACAGGACTGTTTCTTCTGGCATACGGTGAGCTTTTTGTTGAGGCCTGTTATGTCTGTAGGAGCAGTTCGGTCCGTGTGTGGGCCATAATTTATTATCCACAAATTTCTTGAGTGGGACACACGTGATCAACAAGTAAGAGGATTCTCTTGGAGAGACGTGAAAGAAAAGAGATAGCTCTCTGCATCTCTTTTTTTCTGCTACTCTGTTCTTTACATTGACGCTACTCTTTTATTTCTTAACCATTGGCGAACTGCCCTCATATCACTCCAGATCAGGTTTTCTCATAGTGAGATGTTCAAGTATTTGTTGAGATAGACAGCTAATTTTGTACCTACATTGAGTGCTGTCAGTTCCAATTGTGGGTTACTGTTCTGACCTTCAAGGGTGATTCCCTGGCCGTTGAAAGTAATTAGTTGTACTTCCTTCAGATTACTCATGTACGCTACAGCGCATAAACCTCTGTTGACGGATCACCAGAACAATGTAATGTGTACTTGTTTCCCTCTTGACCCTTTTTGTCTGGGAAAGTCTTTGATGAAGTTGCTTAAATCCCTGGATATTTCATCCATGCTTGACTATTTCTAGAGGCAAATTTCAATCCATCAATTTTGAGTTTCCATGGCCACTTGCTATGATGTTAACCTTTATGGACTTGGTGAGACGAGTCCTAGAGGATCAAAATCTTGTGATTACTTGACAGTAAACTACGTTGAGTGGGTGTACTGCTGATTTATTGTTTATCTTTTTTGGACTCAAAGTATCTTCCTGTGTGTTCCAATTATAGTCCCAGCAATATTGTTGGCAATCAGTAAGTTCAGTTCAGGGCAATCTTCTTTGATAAGTTCCTTAATTGCTTTGAATTTGTATTCCACATCCTTAGAGGCATGTTTGCTTCTTTTCCTCTCCTTGTTAGCTTCTCTGTTAAGGATTTTCAAATCCTCCCTTTTATTCACAGTACTGGAAGATTGTCACATAGAAGAAACCTTTTCTTTATGATTTCTTTTACAGCGGGCGCCTCCTTTCAGATTTCTCAAATGTGTATTTAGAGTCGTTTCTAGTAAGATTGGAAGAGGATGTGGCTCCACATAATACTGATTTGATGCGATAAGTTTTCACGGACTTTGAGGATCATGGGATTTTCGGGCCACAAGGAATCGAGTATAATCCTCTATCTATTTCTTGTAGTCCTACCTCCTTAAGAAAGCCTTGGAAATATCAGCGTGTAGGCTATGGGTTTGTGCTGAAATTTCCTAAGCCGTCTCCAGGAGTGCAGCCATGTATAAAGTTAAGTAACCATTCTTACTGTATTCATTACCGTTGTAACTTGTGAGTCAGTACCTTTGTAACTTGTGTGTTCATTACCTTGTACCTAGTTCAGCCATCAAAACTTTGGAGCCGGTCCTCTGGACCCATTGTGTACCTCTGTAATCTTAATACTTTGTAATTGTCATGATGTGATAGACCTACCTGGAGGTTCATTACCTTGGTTAAAGGTAGAGTTAATTACTTTGTAAATTGTGATTCATTACATTGTAAACTTGCTCAGCTATCAAAACCTTTGAGGCCCAGTACCTGGACCCATTATGTACTCTGTAATCTTTCTTGACTACCGCCACAGGATGGGGAGGGGTGCATAATAAACATTTAAAACTAATTAAACTTAAACGGTCTCCAAGTTCTCAGTTAGTGAGGGTCCGGTCATCAGACAGTCATGAAGACTTGCTACATTTTATTGGCCGTGCGCTGCAATTATTATACAACACGTAGTGGAGTGGTATGGTTTCAGAATCTTTCTGTAGCTCATGGTGCGGGAGATTATTGAGGTTCGCTTCAACTTTTTTTCGACGATTTACTCAATGAATTTATTTTCTATGTTCTTGTATGATATTATCATTAGGACAGTCAGTACTCTGGATTTCTTCCTGAGCTATGTATTTTTGTGCTTTAATTCTGTCCGAAAGCCCATGCGATAATTTGCTAGGCTGATGTGGAGGATTTAATTTCATGGTAACCTAACCCATACGGTCCAATCTTTATATTTGACAGTGTCCAAATATTGGGATAAGTCTGGACTTTGTGGGCTTGGTTTATTTACTCAAGTATGACTCTATTCGCATCTAAATCCCCACAACTTAATCAAATGGGTCATTCATTTCTTCCGTAATGATAATTTTGCTGTGTGGTCATGATCAGCGGTTATTCTGTAACTTGTACCTTTTCCTCTGAATCAATATCAGCTTCTTTCCCACTTTGAGCGGGAAGGGAATGGGACAATATTCATGTGGCCTCCTGCTGTTTTTTTCAGCAAGTGAAATCTTGTTTACTTCTATATTTGCACAAAACAGTGATAATATCTTCTTCCAATGTTAAATTCTATTGGACTAATAGTGTCCGTCAGTATATGCAGGACAGGTAACTTGACCTTAGCTGCTTTCAGTTTGCAACTGTTTCTTTTAATCCTGGATCTGCACAAGACTTAGGCAAATATTACTACCACAGCTTCGACTGTCTTTTTCTGTTTTCCTAGACACAGTGATTCTGGCCTAGGGTCATATGTCAGGTTTTACCAGAATTGTTGGAAAAAAAATCCCGCTATATTACTGTATTTTGGATAGGTTGTTTATTCAGTTTTGCAACATGTTCTTTTATGAAGGGACCTTTGTGAGCCTTGATCATAATAGTGTTAGCACATTGGTTTTGTGTAATTTATAAGATAACTGAATCGAGCTTCGGGGAGCAGTTTGCTTTTAAAACTTATCTCTAAATTTAATGTGGTGATTGTTGACTCCTGTTCTGTGATGTCTTCTGCCTGTTCAGCCAAAAGTAATTTGGGCATAATGCGGTAGGATGCATACCCTTGCATTTAAAAAAAACACTTCTTCAGTGAGCATTTATCTCCCTTGTGTTCCCCCTAAAACACTGTGATGCACCTTTTCTGCTGATGAACCACGTTGTTTACATGGCCTCCAGTGGTGTGTATGACTACAATACTGTGCCCAATGTGTTCCGTCACAAAGTACAACATTTTGGAGGCGTTTATGTATGACCCAGTTGTTTATACTGTCTGTTGTATTCACAGCTTGATAACTGCCTATATGGATTTCCCATTATGGGTTAGTGGAGTAGTTATTACTCTTTTTTACATGAGTTTGAATGGTTTATTATCCACCAGATTGTGGAGTTTTCATCTTGTCTCGTTGCTTGCATTGCTGAAACTATTGTGTGTAAACCATGCATAATTTCTTCACAAGTGTATAGAGTTTATTGAAACATTTATTTAATCGTTTCAATCGTTTGTGGTGACAGCTTATCCTGTACAATACCACTGATAACACTCACACATTGTCTTAGGGCATTTTTAGCCCCTAGAGCATCTGAGACTATTGTCTAATGTGTGATTCTAAATGCTGTAAGTCTGAACAAAACAATGTTTGGGTGGCTTAAGCATGATATTACGACTGCTATGTCAAACTCTGCCTTGTCAGCATCGAAGTAATTGTCTGGCTAAGACACATTAGGCTATTTGATTAATTGCCTTTGACCACCGGAAATGACTTAATCAGGTCATAGGGGTCTCCCTTCAAAAGACATTTAAGGTAATGGACTTAGCAATCTCATCTTATCAGTTCGGTGAATTTACTAGGATTGAACCACAATGAATTCTTATAATTATGATCTTTGAAATAGGTAATGACAATGTAGGTAAGCTTGGTTAATGGACACTTGTTGTGGTTACAGGTTGAAACAGTGTTTGTCACTAGTAGTAGGTCTCTGTGACAGAGTTTTACGCAGATAGGGGTGTCACTATCACATTAAGAGGACCAAACAATATGTGTCAGGGGCCCGAGGACTGTTCATGCCTCCCAGCACAATAAGGGGGATTCAACAGCCCCTGCATGAGTTCTTCTAGCTGGCACTGGACAAGCACCTAAGTCAGTTCCGGCTTCAGCCGGGCTGTGGTTCGTCCGTTGGTTTGCGTGCAGCCAGCAGCTAAGCTGGTTGATCAGGGCTCGAGCCACCAGGAGGCCTGGTTCACAGAGGGTCGCGGGGGTGTTGACCCCGGAACTCTCTCCAGGTAAACTCCAAGGTACTCTGTACCTTAATTGTTGATCACAAAAGTATCAAAACATTTTAATTTCCATCCTCCGCTGAGCCCCCCCCCCCCACCCCCCCCCCCCCCCCCCGGGGGAATATGTTTCAAGAAAATTTATTTTCTAAATGTGTTATAGTCGGAATTAATATTACATACGTTTTTGTATATTTAATTCAAACTTGACCTTCAAGATCCATCAAAAAATCTATGTTTGTATCTTGAGTTAATCCTATACAGATGAAATTGAATTTTCTAAATTGTGTAATCTTTGTCTGTAAGACTGAAATGAGATTTCAAACAAGCCATTTTTAATGGTTTACTGACAAATTCTTGCACCACACTTTGAGTGTGTTTAAAAAACACTGTACTGCTATAGACAGTGAGTTTTTGTTTATGCTAAGTCAGCAATACTCGAGTCAGAATATGACCCATAATGCTTACTCAGGGTCAATGAATGATGGTTACAGGGTATGTGTTGTGTTATGGCTTGGTTTGCTGTGTCAGCCTGACCACGATGTTATCCGTAAATAACCGATATTATACACTTTATTCACTATTAGACTATAAATGTCCACTGTATAACTGTAAATTCCCGTGAATATTACTTTACACATATATAAATTTGCACTGTTAATATATATTTTGAAGCTTACACTTTCTATATAAGTGCCTTTAATATAACAGGTAGATCTATAAGAAACAAACTTTAACACAATCTTATCTCTTAATTTCTGTCTATAAACATTATAAACACTGTGTATATACACACATAGACAAACTGAACATCCGCTGGGTTGTTGTCTAGGTCAGCACTTCTCGAGATTGGAGCAGTGGGTGCAGGGTGTGGGTGAGTCACCCAGCTCCCTGTTTTCGTTGGGTGATCACCCAGCTCCCGTTTTCTTTGGGTGAACGCTGGGTGAGCGCCCGTTTTCTTTTGGCTGCCCATTCTCTGTGATTGAGTCTGGAGGGACTCATTTATACTGATTTATATTGTAAAACACTAGTTTTACAGCTTTTCAAAGGACCTTGGCTCATAGGTTATTTGTACACTGTAGTACAACATATTTGGACCACAGTGTGGTCTTTATCCGGTTCGAGAACGACCAATTCTGTTGAGAAATGGCATTACCAGTTAAGTTTAAAGACTTATACTTAACTTAAAAGGACAACTCATCGCCTGCACAGCCGCCCCTGCAGACGAGGTCTAGAAGCTGTCGAAACCATCTCAACATGGGCTGTCAAGAAATATAATTTGTATGATTATAAATTACCCCTAGGGGTGTTATGTCTGCATATTTCATACACTGGTGGCTGACGATGTACGTACTTGTTTGGACTCAATGGTCCGCATATCACCAGGGCTTATGATAAGTGACTAACTCACGATTTTATACTCAACTGCGCAGTCAATAGTAGTACATCACGAGTTAGAACACTTACCTGGGTTATGTAATCTGACCCATAATTACGCCCGGGATATCCGTTGAGTTGATTGAAGAATAGTGTTCTTTGAAGAATGTCGCACTACACTCTGTTGGATCGCAACAACTCGTGTTACACTGTTCATCAATAATTGTTCACACAATATCACTAAGAAGTTGATCCACTTCTCTGTAAGTGTTTATCGTGTTTTGTGAGACCACTTTGTCCACACTAACGCACAGATCAGTGTTCTTTGTTGGTTATCCTGGCGTCAGTGTCACTCGTAGTAGAGTCAAAGTTAATCTGGCGACGCCACACCGCCCCAAGCCGTCACTGCCCTAGCACAAAAAAAGCTGACCTAGTACTCCTTGCTTCCTTGCCACTTCCTCGATGAAGCAAAGCAGAATGTTTGATTCTTGCTGTCTTAAGCATAGACAACAATGTCCACTATTTTTACCATGGTAATAAAGTGGGAGCAGGATTTTCCTTAATTGTCCTGCTAAGTAAGAGATGTACTGTCTCTTATAAAAATACACTTTGCAACACCGCTGCAAGGAGCAGAGGTCACTTGACTACGTCACATAGCATCTGTGATCAATTACTCACTGTAGCAGTAAACAAGACGCTCGCCCCTTCTGAGAGGGCTTGGCCCCTCAGGGCTGAAAGGGGCTGAAGGGGCTGAAAGGGCTGAAGGGGGCTGATACCCCCCTCCTGGAGAAAATTCTCCACATGTGTGCAGTGAGAAAGGTGGAAATACAGTTCTGCACACTTTTACCTTTCATGAACCCATAGAGGTAGGGGGAAAGTTGGTGTCTGATTCTGTAGTACAGTCTGTTAAGCATCATTCTTTCAAAAGTTTTACAAAGACAACTAGTTAAGGAGATCGGCCTAAATGTATCAGGCTGTTGGGGCTTAGGGATAGGCACAATGAGACAATTGGTCCAGGAAGTAGGAAGAACGCCCTCAATGTAACTGAGAATATTCAGTGCCAACAAAGGGTTATCAGGCACGTGCCTTAGAGTTCTGAGAATATCATAGGTTATACCATCCTCTCCAGGAGCAGTTGATCGACCTTTGGTTAATGCATTATCTAATTCATACTCGGTAAAGAGGCAATCACTCTCATCAATATTTTGGCTCATAAAATTAATCAGTTTCAACATTTCTTCAGAAGTACTCTCTAAATTTTTTCTAATATGAGATGGAAGGCTTTCATGCCTGGATGTTTTGGACCAGTCATTTTTGAGGTCATTTGCTTTTTCAAGAGGAAAGGGATGAGCAACATTGCCAGTCTTTTTCCTGGTTATTTTATTTATACCTTTCCAAGCCAAACTCAAAGGGTGGACCTATTTAATCCACTAACAAACTGTTCCCATTCCTGTTGCCTAAGTTCTTCCTTTCTATTCCTTGCATTTGTTAGTGCAGCTTGGAACGTTCTGAGCAGGTCTGGGGTTCTACATTCACGGTATGCTTTACCAATCCTCCTAGCTGCATGTGTTAGATTGCGCAGTTGTGGATCATTATAGTATTTACATTGGTTTTTATTGTTATTTATAGTGGAGGGTTATTGTTTCCTATTCCTGCCCACTTGATCTGTGAGAACACTCTCAATAGTGGTAATTAAATCATCATTAAATTTTTGTGTGCCAATGGGCTCGTAATTCTTATACCATTGATCCAAGTGGTTAATAAAGTTGTCTCTGTGTTCTGGTTTGAGAATAAGTTTCCTCCTTCTGTATTTAGCTCCTTGATTGCTGGAGATGTGATCAAGATTGACAGTTGTTAGTCTTGGGAAGTGATCAGATAGAAGATCATCAACTATGACAGAGTCATGCATCATATATGATGTATTAAATCCAAGACACAGATCTAGTATGCCACCATATATGTGAGTAGGCTCAGTAGTGCCCACAATTCGAACATTATCATGCTCATTTAGCAATCTCACTAGTTTAGTTCCATTGGTGTTTGTTATAGACCCACCAATATTCTTATGTCTGGCATTAAAATCTCCAAGAATGATGGTAGGTTCACTGTTGATGCGATCTGGTAAAGCATCAGGTCGAAGCTGGTTCGCTGGGGCATAGAGATTAAAAATGTTTATGGAAAAATCGCCTGCATATACTTTGACACCATGATACTGCATGTTAACTCGACTCTGCAAGGAAAGGAGTGAATGTGGCAAGTTCTTTCTGACATACATCACACAACAGTTGGTTGACTTAGGTTATAAGCTGCATATCCAGGCAAGTTTGGTGAGGTGCTCCATCTTTCAATCATGTGTAAAGAACCTGAGATAACCCAAAAAAGTCAGACAGAGTGACTTATTTCCATTGGGGTCTTTTTACCCTATTATTATAATATAAAGGTTATAATATTTTCTTATTATTCTCTAATGAAGATAACATAATATTATAATAAAAAAGACTATCTACTACACGAGTGTCATTAAGACTATCTACAATACGAAGGTCATTACTAGAATAAGGTAAAATTTACACGTACGTTAGCTAAAAAATAGAAAATCATTCCCCTCCCTTTCTGTAGCTAAATTCATCAGACACCTTTTGGCACTCTTCTTGAACTGGTTCATGCTATGACTGGCTTTGACATGTGCGGGTAGTCTGTTCCAATCCTTTATTGCTGTACAATTCAAATTCAAATTCAAATTCAAAGTTTATTCTCTATAAGGATTACAATGCTGAGTTTGCAGAAATTTGGTTATTGTTTGGTTTACATGTAGTAAAATTGTGATTACAGAGTGTACCACTAGAACGCTTAGCATGGCTAGGCATTTCGGGCATACTTAGTTTTATTCTTAAATGTAAAATATTACAAATTATGAGGTAAGTTGGTATTATGGCTAAGTGACTAAATACTAGTTTATGAGTTTAGCAATGTGAATGCTTTTGTTTTGGCACAGTATATAGTTTCAGTATTGGAGTATCACAGGATTCATTATTTTAAGACTGAGATTAATATTTCTGTTTATGGTCAAATGAGTGAGCGAGTGTAAGTGTGAACCACCACGTGGTATTTGTGTAGTTAGTTGACGGGGTGTATCAGGGAGATAAGATGTTTTCTAATGGTAGTTTTGAAGGTGATGAATGTGTCTGCAGTTCTAGAGTTCTCAGGTAGGGTATTCCAGATTTTAGGGCCTTTGACATACATTGAATTTTTGTAAAGGTTTAGTCGGACACGGGGAATGTCGTAGAGATGTTTGTGTCTGGTGTCTGGCCAATGACTGTGGGTACTACAAAGTTGTGCTCTCTCCCCCTAGTACTATGATTGCTTTGGTTCCCAACCTTGACAAAATTGACAGAAAGTTATTCTGGACACTGGGTACTGGGAGACATTTTTTCCGGCACTAATATTTGTATCTGTTGGTTTGGAGTGGAGGCCATCGACTGTGATTCCACTCCATAAATGACTAGATTTGGTGTACGATTTCTGCCATTTCCTGCCAGGTTTTTTTCCTTCCTGGCACTAAAAAACTTCTCACTCTTGAGTGGCTGTGGTTACCCAGGTTTTTCCATGGCCTGGATGTTTTGCATCTTTTTGTCCCCTTTAAATGGTGTGCCTGGCAATTTAAGTTATAGCACAGTCTTTCCTTCACTGAAGAGGGACACATTTCAGGGTGAAAAAGCTTACAGGACAGGAGTTTGCATTTTCCTGTTGTCATATGGGCACAGTATTTTCTAGGGTGGTCAAAGTTGCACGTCCCATCTGTTTTTCCAGATTTCCCATGCCTGCAGATACCAAGTGCATAGTATTACCTGGAGTTTACCTGGAGAGAGTTCCGGGGGTCAACGCCCCCGCGGCCCGGTCTGTGACCACGCCTCCTGGTGGATCAGAGCCTGATCAACCAGGCTGTTGCTGCTGGCTGCACGCAAACCAACGTACGAGCCACCGCCCGGCTGATCTGGAACTGACTTTAGGTGCTTGTCCAGTGCCAGCTTGAAGACTGCCAGGGGTCTGTTGGTAATCCCCCTTATGTGTGCTGGGAGGCAGTTGAACAGTCTCGGGCCCCTGACACTTATTGTATGGTCTCTTAACGTGCTAGTGACACCCCTGCTTTTCATTGGGGGGATGGTGCATCGTCTGCCAAGTCTTTTGCTTTCGTAGTGAGTGATTTTCGTGTGCAAGTTCGGTACTAGTCCCTCTAGGATTTTCCAGGTGTATATAATCATGTATCTCTCCCTCCTGCGTTCCAGGGAATACAGGTTTAGGAACCTCAGCGCTCCCAGTAATTGAGGTGTTTTATCTCCGTTATGCGCGCCGTGAAAGTTCTCTGTACATTTTCTAGGTCGGCAATTTCACCTGCCTTGAGAGGTGCTGTTAGTGTGCAGCAATATTCCAGCCTAGATAGAACAAGTGACCTGAAGAGTGTCATCATGGGCTTGGCCTCCCTAGTTTTGAAGGTTCTCATTATCCATCCTGTCATTTTTCTAGCAGATGCGATTGATACAATGTTATGGTCCTTGAAGGTGAGATCCTCCGACATGATCACTCGCAGGTCTTTGACGTTGGCGTTTCGCTCTATTTTGTGGCCAGAATTTGTTTTGTACTCTGATGAAGATTTAATTTCCTCATGTTTACCATATCTGAGTAATTGAAATTTCTCATCGTTGAACTTCATATTGTTTTTCTGCAGCCCACAGGCTCGGTTTCCATTTGCCTTGGGTTTCTGTGACTGCATTCCCTGTTGGTGCATGTTTACCTGTCTCATTCCTATCCTCACTAGTACTAACAATGGAGCTCTCACCAGTTGTTTCTGGTAATAATATCCTCACTATTACTAGTGGAGTCTCCTTGTTTGCTATCTCCTGTGGTATTACTAGTTTGTAATATTGGTTTTATCTTGTCCTTGACTACACTTGTTTCCCCACTACAGCTCCTCTCTCCCTCGAGGCCACTAATATGCATTTCACCTTGCATACAGTTACTGTCTACCAGGACAGCACCTCCAGCCTTACACTTCCTGACTACATGGCCAGTACCTCTAGTCATACAGTTACTGTCAGCCAGGACATCATCCACACCAAGGGAGATAGCACCATCCAGCCCAGACTTTTTATTTTCCCATCTGTTATAGAATGCTTCCAGGTTTTCTATGAAGGCCGCTTTGATGTTATCCTCTTTTAATACCAATGTGATTTTATTCCACAGATTAATCTCATTTGGGTATACCCAAAAACACTTCCCTTTTGTAGATAATTCTTGGATATCTGCACAGGGGGCGTGACACTAATTTCCACAAAGGCTGCATAAAATCCATTTTTAAGCTCGTTTGTTTGTTTGATTGCAGACTACACAGGATTTCATAATGTGATTTTTAGTGGTTGATTTACTGTGATTCCACTTATAACCTCTTGAATATTCTACTAATAACCTTCTTAAAGTGAAGATCTGGCTATTTGTATTTCTCTTTCTATATGTACTTGTATATTTGGACAAGCTTGCCGCTCTAAGATAGTTGTGTTTGACAAGGGCGCCTAAAATCACGTCTGTTTATAGTCCGTTTTATTGTCCAACGAATCCGTTTGAAACCGGTTAAGGGTTCAGAACCAGTCAAGGGTTCGGAACCAGTCAGATCTGATCAGTTTATCACTTATTTAAAATATATCTGGTCGGTGATTTGGGCTAACACATGAAGGGACTACTGGAAATTATTTAACCGAGTAATATGTGATTAGATTGATACAAAAGTATAACTTGCGTGTTGAAGAACCAGTGATTGCTGGCAGCACCTACAATGATGAACGGTCAAGACCTCTGCCCTTATTTACAGCCTAAAGGTTTATAGATCACTGTATTTAGCTTTTCTAGATTTTTTCCGTCTCCACCACAACAAATGCTATGTTATCACTATAGGTGACTGGTGAAGATTACTAGAGGAAGGTTGCTTTTACTGGAGTAATATTTGCTTTTTCTTGTGTATATTGCAACTGCTGCTAACTACAGGTTATGTGAATTTCCACTGTAAACGTACTAACAATTATACACTGTTTATCATATTTCTACATATTGTGCACTTCTCATATTTCCTCAAGATTTTGCACCTCTTCGTATTTCAACAGTAATGTCTTACTCTCTGGTATCACTAATTATAAGTCAGGTACACAAGCAGACCTGCGTGGGAGGGTTCTGACGACTGATGGCAACTGTTTACAACATGAACCTGCCTCTTGGGCCTAAACACTTCAGTTTTAAATTTCACCTTATCATTTATTATCCATATACTAGGGTACCACTGTGGTACACACTGCAACACTATGTATAACACACTATTATCAGGGAGACTGTCTTAACTCTGATGAAAAGATCTAATAATATTTTCACTGGCATGCTAGGCCTAAGTTCCCTTCTGAGAGTATGGTTATGCTTTGT
Source organism: Cherax quadricarinatus (assembly GCF_026875155.1). Lineage (NCBI taxonomy): Eukaryota > Metazoa > Arthropoda > Malacostraca > Decapoda > Parastacidae > Cherax > Cherax quadricarinatus. Next base: position 28,614 of record NW_026472707.1, read on the forward strand.
TATTTTACATGATTCCTTTTTTGACTCATAGATATTATTTTCCGCAAGATTACTTCCAGCGCTGCGGGAAAATTTCATATAATTCACGGGGCACTTTTTTAAAGTTCCAGCAGAAGGATTTTAGATTTTGATTTTGCCACCGAAGTGGCTATTTTTTGGGGCACCCCATATCCATCCTGTGGACGGACGCGAGAGCATATGGTCCCAAAAAAGGCCGGGGAACAGGCCCCAAAAGGGGTTAACGGGAATAATATGGTTTATATCTAATATCTATATTCCTTATCTTTTACAAGAAATTTGAAAATTTGCTTTTATCGGGTTTTCTTATTTTCATTAAAAGTATTTTGACATGTCACTGGTTATTACTGCGTCTCTGTTTTCCTCAAAAAGTGGACAATTTAAGCACTATGTTCAAGAGATGCCCATTCCTGATCACTAATTTAATTTTTTTGATCATCATCTGTGTGTCCCCCAAACTCCCAAAAGTATTTGTAACCAAGCCTAAGCCTGGCCATACAACATCACCCTCTGTTCACTTTGCAATTGCCCATAAACATACTTATTCGTTCTGTTACATATGGGTTAAGATCTCTCAGGCTTCTAACTCCCATTCCTAAACAATCTTTTTTCTTATTTATTCTCTCCAAATTTTTCCCAATGCAGACACAGTTATCCCAAAAGTTTTTCTAATTCCCTTGGTACTCTTCTTGGCTAACATACCCTTTTATCAGAAGGAGAAATCCAATGGGATGGGATCCATAGAAATTGTACGCAAGAGAGCCGTGAAAAAACACGAAAAAAACGCGCAGGGGCGGCCGCCCAAATTTTTTTAGCAAAACCCGGGGGGACTTATTATTAGAGGCATACGGAGGCACAAAAATAAATTCCCCACTGTAAGGTTTTTTTGTGAACTCCCTAGATAAAAAGGGCTGGATTAACGGGGATTTTCAGAAAAATTTTTTTCCCCCTTTCCCAGCAAGATCTATTAATGGGGAAATAAAATTGACAATTAGAAAAACCCAAAGAACCTCTATTTTAGAAAATCCCTGCAGTTTAATTATGTTTTAAAACTTCTGACGGGCTGAATTTACCCCTTTAAGTGATCACCAACCCAGGGTAAAAACTCAAAAACATGAGGATATTCAAAGCCATTAAAAAATCGACAAATTAGGTTTAAATTTTCCGTTTATACAATTCAGACCAGACCCCGGGCGACAAAAAGAATTTTTTAAACCGGTTTGAAGACCACTTAAAAAATGTAATAAAGAAAAATTTATTAAAGCCTAAGGACGAAAAATCTAACAAAAAAGGTAGAAAAGGGCCCCCTTTTAGATGGGACGGTTTTTTTTGGAAAGAAATAAGTAACGATCTATTTAAAAAGGTTAAACTTGTTAGTGGCGCCATCGTTTTTCGTAATACGGTATTTGAACTGCACTTTAAAATCCGCGGGGAGGTCTTTTGGGGAACCAGTAAGACCGAGAAGAAGATGGGAAATTTTTTTTGGCCTCAGATGAGGACTTATATTGTTGAAAAACAGGGAAACCCCATGTTTGTCAAAAAATAGGAAAAACGGCGCACAATTCGCGTCTCCCCCTTTTATTTCCAATGAAAAGTTCTGAAGAACCTTTTGAAATTATTTTGATTTTTAGGACTTTTGCCCAAAAAAAAAAAAGGGAAAACCAGACTCTTCACTACATAGATATGGCAATGCTGTATCCTGAGTTTTTTCCAATGTCCAAAAAAATTCCAGAAAATAAGTTCGAGCTTTGATGCGTTCTTTGCAAAAGTAGACAACCACAGAAATTAATCTCCCAAAGGGTTTCCCCTTTTTTCCCCAAAGGGTTTTTTTTAAAGGGGCCATGTTCCGATTATGATAAGAGAGATATGTCTACAGCATATCATCCCCAGTCACAAGCAGTGTAGAAACATTCCTCCAAAATTATAAAAAGACAGATGCTGTCACACATATCACCCCAGTCACAAGCAGTCTAGAAACATTCCACCAAACTTTATGAGTAAAAAGAACTGTCTACAAAATACATCCCCATCACAAGCAGTGCTAAAAACATTCCCCCAAACTTATGAGTAAGAGAGATCGTCAAAATTATCCCCGCCAAGCATGCTAGAAACTTTCCACCAAACTTATGATAAGAGGATCTGCCCTACAGCATATAATTTCCCGCACAACAGTGTAAAAACATTCCCCCAAACTTAGAGTAAGAGAGTCTGCCCCGAATATCACCCCCAGTACAAGCGTGCTAAAAATTTCCCACCAAACATTATGAGTAAGAGAGTGCGTCTACAGCAATCCCCCCCAGTACAAGCAGTGCTAAAAGTTTTCCACAAACATTATGATAAGACAACTGTCTTCACATATCATCCCGCACAACAGTGCTACAAAGATTCCACCAAAACCTTAAATCTACTTTACAGGCTTACTGTGAGAAAATTTCCCGGGAAAAGTGATGAAGGTTTACCCTTTCTTCTCTTTCCCCTCCCGAAGCTGAACAGGAAAGTACTAAATACGCCCAAATTTCTCCCCTATTACGAGATTCTTTGATAGGGAAGAGGGGCCCCTCTTCTCCCAGCCCCTTGCTTTGGAAAGAACACCCCCAAAATTGAAAGCTTAGCGCCGTGAACCTACCAAAGTTTAAGCCAAATGAAAAAATCGATGCCCAAAAAGCAAAACCACTTTCTTCTCTCCAAATGAATTAGTGTTAAATTAAATATTTAAATTCCGGGACATTCGTTAAAACCTCGATTTTTGGGGGCCCTTAGAATAGTAGGCAAAGCAATAAAGTGAATTATTTTTTTTGTGAGCCGAACGTCCAAGAAAATTAAGAGGTTCATATAAAACTTTAAGTGTACAGTCTAACCCTTTCCCCTACTAATAAAACCTCAATTCAACCTACATCCACTGAAATTGGGAATGAACAGAAAGAGAAGAAAGAGATTTTCGATTTAAAAAATTCAGAAATTTAAAACAACTAGACCTTTTCCCTTAAAGTTTTTCCTACCCCCCAAAATCTCAAATAAAGAGTTAATCAAAAATATAACTCCATCTTCCAAGATACCCCTACTCCTTGTCCCCGGGGGTTTTTCATGTATTAAATTTTAAAAAGACAGTCTGAAAAGCAACCCCCTTTTCCTAGGTCTCCCCTGCTAACAAAAAAAAATTCAGAAAGGGAGAAAACCCCTTCTGGAACAAAATTTGATAAACCCGTTGGAAACTTTGGCCTCTCCCTGTTCTTTGGTCCTCAAGCCCGAGGTACCGTTTGCCTATGCATGGTTTTTGAAAAAGTAAATTCAGTCACCAAGCGGGAGGGGTTTTCCCATTACTCAGGATTAAAAATCTAAGATCTTGGCGGGCCCAAACTTTGGACCAATTAGATTTATTGAAGGTTTCCCAGGTGCCGTTAAATCCTGGGGCACAAAAAATTTTCCGGGTTTTTTATTAAGAATGGACCTATTTACTAAAAAGTTATGAATTTTGGCTTGTGAAAATCCCGCCTCCATTTTCCAGGAATTATGAACATTTTAGTCAAACCCCTTAGAATGTGTAAGGCATAGGGACGACTGGTGGTTTTTAGGATTTTTGGCAACTCTTTAGAAAGTTGGGGGGAACTCTAAAGGTGTTGAAAGAAATACAATTTCACTGAAAATTTTACAAAAAAAATGACTTTGGTAACCCAGTTTTAAAATTCTCAGTTTTAAAAAGGGGGGGATAGTAGCCCCCGCCAAAAAAGGGTACAAGCTTTTTTAAATTTCCCAAGCCTAAAGGGACAGGAAAGTTTCCCAACTTTTTTAGGGAGGCAAAATACTACATGCGTTTTTCCCCAACTTTGTAAATTTGCCTCCCCCCTCACTAAATTAACCTTTTTAAATTAAATTTAACTGGGCGAGAATTGTGAGCAACTTTTAAATTTTTAAAACTTTTCCTTTTTCCTCTGCCCCAGTATTGCAAGCACCAATTTCCAATTTCCTTTCACCCTCCACGTTGACCCAGCGTGCGTAATCGGTTTGGGTTATTACACTCTTTCCCAAAAACAGAAAATTTTCTGCACCCAAAAATGTTATTTTCCTTAAATTGAAAGAAAATCAAAGATCTTTTTCAACCATAAAAAAAGAACCCCTGGTTTTAAATCTTGCCTTGGAACACTTCGACGAATACCTTTGTTATACTTCATGTGATAAATATTTACCACAAGAAAGATTAGGGACAAGAGGGGCCCACTAAGAGTAACTTTGGTCAGATCACTGACTGAAAAGGATACGTGTGAAATTTAATACCTATTTTTCCCTCAGTTTTCACAAGGAAAATACTAGCGTATTCCGGGGAAAAAAAAAAATTATGTAGAAAAAATCATAAAAAATATTTTACGTTGCAGTAAATGACATGGTCCCAGAAAAATAGAAAAACAAACCAAACAAATCCCCAGGTCCTGATGAACTGTTTGCAAGGGCATAGGCCGAAAAGTGGAAAATGGCAAATGTAATTCCCCTATTTACAAGGCAGGTACAGGTCCTTGGCATCAAACATGACCAATAAGCCTGACCTCCAAGGGGAAAAATTTTAGGAACAATAATTGCCAAAAGCAATTCGAGCCATTTTGACAGGCCAGATTGATTAATGAATCTCAAAAGGGTTTTTACAAAGGGGGTTCCCTTTTTTTGCAATTTTACTAACTTTTTCACTAAGGTGTTTAAAGGAGGTAAATCATGGAAATGAATATGATATTGTGTATATAATTTTCAGTAAGGCTTTCAAAAGAGCCCCCAAGCTATTGATAACAAGGCCCGGAATGGTGAGGTAGATTCAGGCTGAAAAAACAGCGAGAGTTTGCTAAATGGGGAGATATCAGAAGGGGGGCCATCAAAGGGCGTTCCTAGGGGCGTGTTGGGCCCTAGTTGTTCCAATTTCATAAAGACATAGATGAGGGAATAAATACGAATAAGCAAATTTTGCTGATGCACCAAAATGGCCGTCCAATTCATTCTAATGGGCACAGGCCTCCAGGATGTTTTGAATAGACTGATGCAATGGTCGAGAAGTGGCAGATGCAGTTTAAAAATTGACAAATGCAAGTTCTGAATTTTTGGACAGGAAAATAACCTGCCACATAAAACAAATAATGTGATTTTAAATACTACGATTCCCAAAAAAGGATTTAGAAGTTCGGGTTAGCAGTAATTTTAAAAAAAAGACAACAGTGCATGGGTTTTTCGCAATAATAAACAAATTATGGCTTCTATCTAGAAGTAAAATAAAAGAAGTCCTCAGGTTGTTTTAAACCTTTTGATATCATTGGTTGGGCCCTCATTTAGCAGCTGCTCAGTTCGGTCCCCGTTTTACAGAATGGTTAAATCTCGGGAAAGTAAAGGGGAGGATGACAAAGAGATTCCATATACAGAAATCTTCCCTAGAGGATAGACTGAGGCCCTTAATCTGCACTCTCTCAAAAGGGCGTAGAATTAGGGGGGATATGACGGGGTGTATGAATGGAAACGGGAGTAAATAAAGGGGATGTCAATACGTGCTGAAAATTTTCCCGCAAAGCAGGACTCGCCGAATGGTTTGGAACTTTTTCGGGCCCAAAAATCCAAAGAAAAAACACACCGTTCGAGGGGGCCCCTTTCACCCAACCAAAAAAAATTTTCCCCCCGAGTTGGCGTGGTGGGTTGTATGTATTCTTGATTTTATAGATTTTCCCTTTAGGGGTAGAAGTAGTAGTTTTACGTTAGTACACTAATATTTGGTTATTTAAAGGGAACTGTAGATAATAAAAAATGTAACCTAAACCTTAACATAGGGAGTAATAGGCCCAGAAGTAGGGAAAACTGGTTAATTTTCTAGGAGAATTGGCAGCCCTAGTTTGAACAAGAGCGTGGGTCTCAAGACACGAGAGCCCATTTTATGACCAATACACCCGGACAAGACGTGCCGCGATCACGGGGGTCCCCATTGTTTCACATATAGACCTGGGGAAAAAGGTAGGGGCACCTCGAGACCATAGATGACCCCCTCCACAGGGCCCCCAAAAGTAAGAAAACCCCCACCTTTCGTAGGATTCTTTCCCGTTTTTGGGGAAAGCTGTGGTGAGTTGAACTGGGGCCTTTGTGCAGCTGGCGTGCGCCCAGTACATAAAGTGTCCTTGTCTACTTAGAAGTGTGTCCTTTTAGATATTTTTACTGGGGATACACACCTCTTTATATAGGAATTTCTGAGGTGCAGGCAGGTCACTAATACTTGGGAAAATTGCAAGAATTATGGGTCCGTTTAGTGGGTTTTGAGGGAATCCAAAGGGGCTAGCTTGGGGGGTTTAAAATCAGGATATATGCTGCAAAAACCCAAATAAGGTGTCCTTTTAAATGTGATGCAGGAGAGATTTTTTTATTTTTCATTTTCTTTTAAAGTAGGGTAATATTTCATATTTAAGGTTTTATATTTTTTATTTTCTAAATAATAAGTGTTTATTTTTTCGTTTTTTTCTTTTTCTATGCTTCATTTTTCCGAGGGGGACCCGCCTTAGTAAAACTGACAAGTTGTTTTCAGGGCTGAGTAAACCTTACTTCTTAGTTCTTATAAACCACAACATTCATAAATTCATTGAATAAAAAAATTTAAAGCTTTTCCCGGGGTTTAAGGATCCAACCTTTCTGGGTCTCTATATTTACATAAATTTCGAGTAACGTTTTAGCTGATGCCCTTTTTGGTCCTAATATATTTCCTAACTACAGAAATTCTTTTTCAGTCTAGTAGTGTTTTTGATCCAGTTCTGAAGGGATGGCTGGCCGGAATAGATTCCCCTCCCCCTGAGTATCTCTTACACCAGGCAGATGGTTCTTCACAACCCCCAAAACTTAAACGCCGAATATTTTATGTGGGCTGGGGGTTTTATGCCCCCATTTTGGGGCCCGTAGGGGGAAATTAATTATTGCTTGTTATTTACTTCCGATTTTTGTCCCGTTTTTGGTGCACAAGACTATGTACTCTCTCTAGTTACTGAAAATTTTATCAAAATATACCTCAAAAAACCAACAACGAGAAAAGAAACTGAAAAGGGCTGATTTTCTGATAATTCCCTTTGGCAGGGCACTTTTCCTATAGAACGACGTAAAAGGGTTTTTTTGAACTTGGGCGAGAGACAATGCTAATACGTATTTGATAAAATTTTTTTTCCTTTAAATTATCTTAACTTTATTTCAAAAAAAGTTTTTTGTCTTGGGGAAAGTGCAAAAAATCTTCCCTTTTCTTTTCAAAAAATCCCAAAAAATTTGGGAAATTTGCCAAAAATTTTTCCAAATTAAGAAATCTATGGAAAATATTCTAGGGTGATTCCTTTATGTCCTCAACATTCATGCAAAAAATAAAAACCCTTTGGGGGGAAAAACCATATTGTTTACCCTAGTCACCCGTGAGACATGTGAGAAAACTTTTCCACCCCTGGTCACAGCAGGTGGTTCCTTCGACCCACAACTTTCCTACTATCCGAGACCAGTATGGGTTGGGTAGCACCCCCCAAATACTGTGCACTAATTTAAATTTTGGACTGTATAGATTTTAAGTGTAACTGAATGAAGGGGGGGGGGTAGGTTACACATGGGGAATCCACAAGGAAAAAAAACTTGTACATAAACCACCATTTCCCGATATTCTTGGTGGTCACTTTATGTACTGGATCATCATAACCTATCCATTTTAACATACCTAACTGGCCCGTATCAGTCTGCTGTAACTAGAAGGGGTTTCTTAACTGGGCTGATTGATGCTCCTTATTTCCTCCATTTACCAATTTAGATGTCCTCTACCCCACCCCCCCGGTTCTCATTCGCAGGGCGAAGTATCCGTCGGTTTTTTCCCGGTTTTTGAAGTCGTGACCCCGAAAAACCCCTTTATTTCCTGGGGGCAGGAACACCACACTCTGGGATGCAGTTCATATCTCTTTAACGATTCCCCTTTAAATTGGGGTTTTTTCACTGATACATTTCGTTTACAAGAGGTTTAATGTCTCATAATTTTAACCATTGGAGGCCACTCCATTAAGATTGAGCCAAAGAGTGTAAATTAAAACACAGGATTTTTCCCGGGACACCCCTCCAGGGAAAAGCACCAGTCCCCCACCGGGGCCACCATTATTATCATTTTACCACCTTATTTCAGCGGGGCCGAATCACGTTTCCCCCACTCTTCACCAGGACAGTCACGACACTTCCTATTATGAAAATGAGGGCCCAATTATTCTTAGGCTGCCATGAACGCCAATTTCCTGGTCCATTTTTTCACAGCCTCTTAAACCCCTTCAAAAAAAATGGGGCCCCCTTCCCAGCCCCGACGACCTCTACCCCCGCACATCCGCGCATGCAAAAGGAACTCTTGGGTTTTACCCATTTTCAAATACATTTTTACCCATTCAACAATTAACACCTATTAGGCCTATAGCTTCGGGAAAAATTAAAAAAATTTTTCCCCAAAATCTTATTTTTTCAACTTCTGTGAATTTATTCCACTTAATTTGAAAAAAGGAGAAGTAAAGCGAAAAAATGAAAAAGTTTTCCTTTTTTCCGAGATATTGGCCTGGGCGCCCCAGCCCGCGTCTCGAAAAAAAAAAAAAACGCGAAAATCGCGCTTTTTTTTGGGGTATTTCTTTTTAAACGGTGTTCTAGTGCTTATCCTCTTCAAAAACCGTTTTCTATCTTGAAACCAAATCATAGGACATGGGGTCGGGGGTAACAGTTTTATATCGAATATTACTGGGGACTCTCGCCATTTAGGGCATTTTATTTGTTAGAGTAATAACATGTTTGCATGTCATTTATAGCGTTTTTTTTTAAAACAAATTTTGACAATTCGATAAAATAAATAAGCCGAGAGTTGAAAAAGCGAAAAAATGAATGATTTCTCCGGCCTGGGGCGGGGAAAACTGGAGGGAGTCCCAGCTTGCCTGATTGGCTAGCACTCTACGGATAAGCTCTGCCTGCCTTTCTGATGCCAAATAGTCACTTATATATTAGAAAAAATAATGCAAGAGAAAGCGATAAAAAAAAAGGAAAAAAAATTCCCAAAAAAAATTTTGGGGGTGAGCAGACTCGCTACCACATCGCCTCACCATACCTGTAAAATGACCTAAAATTTCTTGTAGAAACGTGTAGAAATTTATTTCACCTTGTGTTGCCAAAGAGTTAAGCTGTTTTTTGGGATAAATAACCAATTTCCCCCAATTTTCGATTTTTTTTTGAGAGTGCGCAGAAAAATTTCCAAAGCCCCCCGACAAACAAAACAAAATTAAAGTTCACATTCCTGACAAACAACACTAACTTAATGCTTCACATTTCCCGACAAACAACACTAACTTAATGTTCCATTCCTGACAAACAACACTAAAATTAATGCTTTAATTCCTGGACAAACAACACTAAAATTAATCTTCACATTCCTGACAAACAACAAACTTTAAAGCTTTTAATTTCCCGACAACAAAACTAAAATTAAACCTTTACAATTTTGACAAACAACACTAAATTTTGCTTCCATTCCTGACAAACAAAAAAACTTAAGCTTCCATTCCGAACAACAAGACCCCTTTAATACTAATATTCCTATACAACACAAGTGACTAATACCTTGTACTGCTGGTTGTTCCATTCGTAAAAGAATTCATAAATTAAAACAAATTAAAATCACAAAGAAAATGTTTAAAACCTATGTTTAGACGGAAGGTAAGAACAAAACTGAGTTTCAGGTAATTTTTTTTGCCCGTGTTTACTAGCTTTCCAGTGGGATCTTCACTATAAAATTTTTACATAAAATTGTCTTCCTACCCTCCTATATAACTCACTGGGGGGCGCATTCGGGAAAATCAAATGGATCCTGTTCAATTACAGGGGGGGGCCGGGCAGGATAAATCTAACTGTTAAATTCAAATTCAAATTTTTCTCTAAAGAACTTGTTGAATTTACGAAATTTTGGGTTTTTGTGTGGTTTACATGGTTAAAAAATATTACGATGTACCCCAAGAACGCCCCACATGGGGTAGGCATTTCGGGCAGACTTTTTTAATTTTTTTTTTTAAAATATTCAAAAAAAGAGTAAATTGTATTATGGCTAATGACAAATACTAGTTTTTGGTTTAGCAATGTGAAAGCTTTTGTTTGGCCCAAATACATAGTTCAGTATTGGGGTATCATAGGGTTCTTTTTTAAGATTGAGTTAAATTTTTGTTTTTGGGGAAAGGGTGAGTGAGTGTAAGTGGAACCATAGGTTTGGGATTCGTGTTTTATTGATGGGGTTTTTATCAGGGGATAAGAGTTTTCTAAGGTAGTTTTAAGGTGAGAATGTGTCTGCAGTTCAAGAGTTCTCAGGGAGGGGGTTCCAGATTTTAGGGGCCTTTTACATACATTGAATTTTTTTTAAAGGTTTTTGTCGGATAGGGGAATGTCGTGAGATGTTTGTGTCTGGTGTTTTGCCCGTGGTTCGTCCAAAATATCAAAAAGCTTTTAGGTCAAAGGGTTTATATTGGAGTTTAAGGTCCCGTAGATGTAGATTGCACAGTATAAGTGTGGATGTACTGAAAAAGGGGTAAGTTTTTTCTAGAAGAGTGGGGGGGGGGGGGTTTTCCCCGGGATGGATTTTTTTTTTGGGATTTTTCTTACTGCAGCTTTTTTTGGGTTATTTTTTGGCTTTAAGTGTTTGGCAGTTGTCCCCAAGCACAAATAGCTAGGGGAGGTAGGAAAATAATTTATGGTATGTGTGAGAAGGGCATTTTGGGGGCAGTGAACGATCTTGGGGGAGGATCCCCAAATGTTTTGGATAATTTTTTTTGGGTTATTTTTGGATTGGGGGCGAAAATTTAGGGTTTTTGCAAGGTATAGGCCTAGGAATTTGCCCCCATTATTCGGTAATTAAGTGTTGTCGATCTTAAATGTTAATTTGTGATCTCCCGCTTGCTACTAAAAAATAATATAGTAGGTTTTTTCCCGGTTAAGCGTTGCCCGCTCATCCCCCCAAGAGATTTTTTACACTGGTGAGGGGGCCCTTTATCTAGGAAATTGGATCTGTCCTCCAGTTCCCCGAAATTTAAATCTGAATACCTTCCATTCCCCCCCCAGGCACGTATAAACCCTATGGTTTAACGCTCCCCAAATGCCGCCATGCTAAGGTTTTGGTAACTCTGTAATCTAATTTTATAATGAACCCCAAAAAGTAACCAAATTTCGTAAATCACATTTTAACCTTAAGAGAATAAACTTTGAATCTAGTGGTAAATAGTTAACCGAGTCATTTTTGGTGGAAAAGTTATCACATGTTATATACACTGATTGTTATATACACTGATTTTTTTACACAGGCAGCGGCATCGGCAGCAGCGACTTCCAAGCTCCGTACTTTTCTCCAACTACCAGAGCTACCAATGCTCCTATGATGACCTAGTTACAAGCAAAACTGCACTACCCAACGTAGCACCCAGAATGACCAAAGATTACCAACAGTGAAACCTACAAATCGAAAAAATAGAGATCAAAGGAAGACTGCAAACTAACCGTAAGCAACACCCCGCTGCCAGCTGAACAACGTAACCCTAAGCTTTGTATACTACAACTTCTTCTTAACTACAACAATTCCTGTAGTATTATGAGGCGCAATCTAAGAGGAAACAGCACCAAGGCCAGCAAGAAAACACCAAAAAATCAACTATTCAACAAGTGTAGTCAGGAGGACGCCGGCCCAGCAACACCCCACCCCACCACCACTTCAAGGCCACCCCACAACAATAACAACAAACTGGCTGCCACCAGCCCTTTCCTCCCCTCTCTTCCCCGGATTCAACCAAACCAAGTAGTTCTCCAGGTATGACCAACGATCCAGAAACCCTAAAGTCATGCATCCCAACTTAGTTATTGAAAATATGAATCTTCGAGAGACGCTAACAAAACAAGACACCAGGATGACACAACTCGAGAACAAAATCCTCAGTCTTGAACAATAGTTATCAACACCAGGAACGACTAACTGTGACAAGACCATCCAGACATTTCATAGATAGCCATACCCAAAAAATAATATCTCTTAATACAAAGGTTGAAGAAGCAGTAAAAGAATGGAAGAGCAACTTAGATAACCAGTTCAGTGACTACTTTGCTCTCCAACTGAACAAGATAAACTATCGGACGCAGTAATAGTTAACAGTCCAGTTTTTCCCAGTGATATGAACCAAACAAACAGTAAAGAAATTACTCTGCAGATCATAAAGGACCAAACAAGTGTTATTGTACCAGAGTCAGAAATAAAAGAAGCCAGGTTACTAGGATCCCATGGTAGAAAAAGTTTTTATGCTTAATTCCACTCACATGACAGAAAAAAAGACTTAATTTTTGGGCATCTATTAAGTAAAGAAAGGGTATATATAAACGAGTGTCTTACCAAAAAACGTCAAAAACCCTCTTGTATAGAGTCAGAAAACTTAAGCGAGAGAATAATGACACAATACACCAATGCTTCACACGGGATGGAAAATTCTAGTTAGGAAAACAAATGTAGGCCCAACTGTACAACAATTCACGAACGAGAATGATCTATCACGATTTCCCTCAGGTATACCAATCTTACAGAGAATAACTAAACAATGTCCAACTAAAAAGCCTACGTAGTGTAGTGTTCGTTTTCCCTCCATTATTGTTCAAATTCATTGTACAATCTCTTAGTAATTAAATAATCAACTACCTCATTTTGTGTTTTTACTAGTAAGCATAGGCCACCTTATGTGATTTTTTTATTTACTATTTTCGCTTAAACATTAGCTGAACTGATACTTTCTCTTCCATATTACTACCTCATATTTTTTTTTAAATACTATCAATTGATATTACTTACTAAAATTAATAAATATCATTTTTACTAAAATTTCAATTTACTCTTAAAAATTTTTTGACATTTAATAACCATTACTTGTCTAATTACCTTTACCTGTTTTAATACCACATTTACTATCCTAGATTACTCTTAATTACCTTGTACTGCCATATAACCTCAAGTATAACTAACAAGTGCAATATGAATGAAATAAACATTACTTTTTTTACTTTTTTGTAATCATTTCTACTTACAAAATTTTATTAAACACCATATTTACTACCAGTCAATTTTAATTTTGTACATTAAACATTATTTTATACTTCTCATAACATTTTGTAGCCAAATTTTCAAGTTTTTTTTATTCAACCCCACCTTTTTATTATCCCTTGTACCTGTGTACCTGTCTACCCTCTACTATCCCTATTATAATCAAGACATTACCATTGTTATTTTTTTACTATTTTTTTTTGGTACTTTAATTGTGAATTTTATTTTGCAATTTAAATCTAGGTATAATCTTGATCTTGTCCCAAAAACCTATACCAGACTCTAGTGCAATTGCAAGTACCATTTCAAAAATTTTATTTTTAAAATTATAAGTTTATATTATAATTCCTACCCTCTGCCCATTTAACCCTTTTCTTACCATTACTTTAATTTAGTCCCTTATATGTTTTCTCCTTTATTTTAGCTTTATATAACTATTCCCTAGTTTATATATTCACAATTGTTTTAAAAAAATCAAGGTGCTATTCTTAGGTGCTAAAGTGAATAAGTTCACAATTTTGCCATTATATTCCAAAGCTCATTTTTTTGATTACCACTTTATTGGTCCCCCACAACCTATATTAGTCCCTTTTATATTATAATTTTATACTATAATTCAACTTTAAAAAATTACCTTTATAGTACTACCTACTATCATATTCCCAAGCTCCACTATTTGATCATCACTTTATTGTATTAGTCCCTTAGCTCATTATTTTTCATTTGTTAAATAAAACCAGGTGCTATTTTTTTTGCTTAAGACTATTTACTTTGTTTAAACTTAATTCAAACTATAGATTCACTACAAATCTTATGATTACAAGCATTGATCCTGATACCAACCCTCTTATTTAATGACTTAAAAGAATCAAACGTAACTGTAAAATTTCTACACTGCAGAACAATCAAAGGCACTTCTCAGTGCCAACAAAAACATAACTATATTTAACTACAATATCATATCTTTAAGCAAGCATTACGATGACCTCATAGCATTACTAAATTCCTTACATCCCAATAAGTCCATCAGTACACTAACTGAAACCTGGCTAAAGCCTGATAGTACAGATGACTATGCCATTCCCGTTACACAGCAATACACAACTGTATGGGGCCAGAACAACAAGGGGTGGCACAGCCTTATAAGTTCTACTCAGAACCAACTAGAATGTATCACTAATACTTGCACAAGGGATGAAGACATGGGGAATACATATAATAGCTAAATATCAATCAAGTTTCCTACAAAAACCTCTCACATTGTAAACATCTACGGAGTTCCACAGTCAAACATTAGCCATTTAGTCAAAATCTAGGAAGTAATGAGAACTGATGCACGCATGAACAAAGACACTTACTACTCTCTGGTGACTTCAATATAAATCTCCTGCAGACCAGGACCCACACGTTACTGATTTCACAAACACAATGAGTAACTGAAAGATACTACCAACAGTAACAAACCTACCAGAGTGACGAGACTAGTGTTTCCCAACTTGACCACATGCTGAACCAACCACCATATCCCCTTTTAAAATCAGGCAGTAATTACAGATAATACGCACAGACCACTACCCTACTTTTCCTCATAAGACAACTCTTGGTAAACTACCGCCAGAATACACTACTAAAGTCACCTTCAGAACTTTCAACAAGGAGGGGCAGCCATTTAATAACTTCCAACAGCATTAGCAAAAACCATTGATTGCACACTGAGCTTATAAACCTATACAGATATTGATCGAATGGATGTAAATAAATGTTCTAAAAAAAAAACCCCAATCCCTCTATAACAAGCACGCCGCTAAAAAAACTAAACAGGACAGCAAAGAGACTGACAGTCCCTGGCTAACACCCAGCATTCTCCAATCCAGAAATACAAACCACCAATAGAAAGAAACAGTACAGATTGGGTACAAACCAGAGACCAAACAAAACGTTACTCGTCAATCTAAACCACCTGATAAGAAGGGCAAAAAAATAGTATTATGAGAACAGATTATCCAACTTACGAGGTGATATAAAAAAAGACCTGGAAAAACACTATCAAACGTTCTGGAACAAAACAGATATCACGAATAGCGAAATAAAATTAGCACAAACAGATGACCCCAACTCCCCCAACAGAAACAGCAAACAGACTCAAAGATATTCTTCTCCACTATAGACAAAACCTGCCAATAAAATCCCAAGCTCAGATACCCCACCAAATGACGACTCACCGGCAACTACCCGAACACACTGTTCCAAGCTCCGAATACCCATACGGAAGTCCCCTTATTAATCAACGCACTAAAAAACAAGGCAGTGAGATTAAATACCTTACCACCCCTTATATACAAAAAGTGCACAGTGCGTATCACCAATCAATTGCAACACCTTTAACAAATCCATTGAATCCTGCCACCTCCTACAGTAACTCAAAAATAGCAAAAAAAGGGTCCACCCCCGATCACACAAGGAGGGATGACCCAACAGAGTTGAATAACTATAGGCCAATTTCCAACTTACACCCTCTCTCAAAATTCTTCGAAAATTAATTCATAAAGAATCTACTCCTACCTATCTCCCAAAACATACTCAACCCCTCCAATTTGGATTCAGGCCTAATTAAAAATACTAATGTGCATATACACATGCTAGAACATAAATCACAGCAATAAGAAAAAGAAAATCCCACTGGGGATCTTCATTGACTACGTAAAGCTTTGAACAGTTGACCATGACTTGCTCCGATCGTTCAAAATTGTCCACACAATGTATAAGAGGGCACTCCCTCAACACCCAAGTCTTACCTCAGGCAACAAAGCCAATATGTGTACTCAAATGGGCAAACTCTTCTGCACAACCAATACAGTTGGTGTCCCACATGGAGTGTCCTGGCCCTCTTCTCTTTCTCCTATACTAAATGACCTTCCAAATGCTTCGCATTACTCAAACCCACACTATTTGCAGATGACACTACATACTCTTCTCTCACCCGATCCCATTCACGCTTATAGCCAATACTGTAAATACGAATTACAGAAAATCTCTACCTGGGATGAGGACTTACAACTTACACTAAACATTGACAAAACCGCTTCTATTTTCAGTTTGGTAACAGAGCTACAGATGTCCCTCCTAACATTTTGGTATAAATGGATCACCTATCACAATACGAACAGAGGTAAAATTCTTAGGAATTCCACCTGATAATAGCTCAAATTTCATACCATATACATCAAATTTCTAAGAAAAAAATTTCCAAGACTGTAGGCATAATCGAAGATAGTTACTAATGTTCCACAGTCCGCACTCCTGGCCCTATATCACTCTCGTTATCTTACCCCTATCTCACCTATGGAATTTGTGCATGGGCTCAACAACAATTAACCAACTCAGACCCACTAATTACCAACAAAGGCTGCAGTTAGAATGATAACAATTCTCACTACAGGCAGCACACTCAGCCAATAATCAATACTCTAAACCTACTTCCACCATACAAAACATCCATACATATTACTGCACCTATACATACATAAAACACTTAAACTCTGATATTAACCCCTCCCCCAAACATCTCCTGCCAACCTCAACAGACACAGACGCATAACACAAGGGCACAGATCACTCTTTGATTGTTCCTCGTGTCATCTCACTCTATGCAAAAACTCATGCCACATAAAAGGCCCTAAATCTGGATTTCATTACCTGTAAATATAAAAGAATCACAACTTTTATAAAGTCAAGTCTCTTCTCAGAAGATTACTTACCACCCAAACCAAATAAATACTGGAATAACTGAAACTTTATAAATTGTATATCTTTTAAATGTTTTCCACAATTATATCACTAAATTTAAACCTAAAACCCAATCTAACTTTAATTATTTTTTAAATACACTACCTAACAGAATCACTACCTAACTGAATGCAACCATAGACCTGTCCTTTGTAATACTCACTTGTGCTTTAATAGTTATCTGGTTAACATTAAGGTTTTTTATCACTGATTTCATCATTGCTTAGTAGCAGCGCTGTATAGTCCTTGTGCTAGCGCTTCTCTTTTGATTAAATAATAATAATAATCATTGGCCTTATTAATCATAAGTTAATTTTAAGCCAGCCCGTAATGCTATGCATAGTATAAGTGGCTTTGGCATACTGCTCTTATCTGATTTTTTTTGTACCTCCTGTATGTTGTGCACAAATTGGAAATAAATAAAGTAAAAAATAATAAATAAATAAATTGCTGGATCTAAGCAAGTCTTACTTGGCAGGCTGCATCTGCTCTTGTTGCCACCTCCCAGTTAAGAACGATAATAAACTTGTTTAACTAGGCATAAGAATTAACAACGGGGCTCTACATTGTAAACAGAACTCCCTGATGACATGGAATCATTACTGATGTCGATGTCTTCATGAAGGCTCATGACTCATAAATGACCCCCTAGTCGGGGGCCAGCCATGACATTCTCCGAGTGTTCTAATGCAGGGCGGTGCACGCTCTAATCGACTATTTGTCACTACCCTGGTCCCTGCCCGCCCTACGCACCTCTGAAAGACTCGAGTCGTCCAAAATGCTGCAGCTCGGATCATGCTGGGTGTGCTGAGGTGGTCGAACACCGGCCACTGATCATGAGTCTCAAACAGCAGCCCTACACTATAGGATCGCCCTTGTGTCCACCATTAGGGTGGCCAAGTACGTACAACTCCAGTGGAGAGAGACTGCTGCAGGACCTTCTTGAAGGTCAACAGGGAAACACAGGGAGTCCCCTCCCAGCCGGCTGTGGTGTGGTCAGCAGGCAGATGTAGCGAGCAAACTCCTCCCCATGGCAACTCCATCCGTGGACATGGGCTTTACCGTCTGTGGTGGTACTCTGTACTCCTGCCCTGGCACCAGAAGCAGCTGTGGTCCATGGCCAAGAACCTCCCAGTTAGCGAGTGGTCACTGTCCACACCCGTGCTGCAGCAAAGGGCTACCAAAATGGGAGTATTGGCAGCAGCAGAGCACCCTGGGTGCACTGGTATATTACACCCATGGTTCCCGGGATTCCCGAGGTTGGCCGCACAGGTGCTGGGGTACACCATGCCATCCAGAGGGCCCTGCAACATCGCTCCTGGATCATCGCAACCCCCAGTCATTCATATCGACTCCAGAGTGGCGATCGCAGGCCGTCATGCACAGGGAGCCCAATACAACATCCGGCTAATTACTGCCAACAGGAAGACCTGAGACACTTAATGAGCATGGACCGCGAGCAACAATCAACTGGATTACTGAGCCACATCGACCTAACTGGGAATAATGCGGCGGATGTGCAGCAAAGTACAGCCACTCTTGAGGCCCAGGCTAGCAACTACCAATCGCCATCAGCCACAGGCGTGGACCTGTGGGCAAGCGCTGCAGCCAGATGCCTGCTTACCAGGGCCGGGCACATTCGATGGAACAAGATCTGGTACGACAGGGCTACCTGAGGGAAGCCCCTACGAGCATGCATAGGCCTAGGCAGAAGCTGCAGGTTGGATCCACCGGCTGCGCGTGGCTAACCCTTCCACCAGAGATACTCATCGAACATGTGGCGAGAGGACGTGAGGACGTGAGGACGGTGACCAGATGGTACCCAATCCACTAGTAGCACTACCTTCTCGACTGCCCAGCGACTATCCCACACCGACGGAGGCAATTCCCAATGGCACCTCGGGAATCCAACCGAGAAGACACGCGCAGCCCCTGTGTACCTGGCCGTCCGAGACCTGGGACTCCTCATCCCCCGTCCTGGCTGCCCACCACTGCTTCATCGCCACATTTTAGACGAGATTCTCACTACCTCTTCCTGTCTTTAGACTCTCCTACCCCTCTTGTCTTCCTGTCAGTTCACCCCTACCTCCATCCCTTTCACTAGTATTAAATTCCTAGGTAGAAACCTGAACTTACCTAATCCTGTCCACCACACCAACAATGTTGGATTAACAAGTCCTGAAGACCCTGGCCCTAGAGGACGCCTGCTGATGAAGCCAAGAGACGCCTGCTGATGAAGACGATGATGTGAAGACACAAATTTCCCCCCGGGGATCCACCGCAAGAGAGAAGATGTTTACCCACCCCCCAGAGGGCCCAAGGAAAGAAGACGGAAGAAAGAAGAAGAATGAAGGACACCCCAAATGGGGCCACCGCCGGGTCACCACCTAGAGAAGAACCCGGCCGGAAGAACCGGCAAATCAACAAGAAGGAGAAGAAACTCCGAACAACATGGGCTCATTGGAGAAGCAGGTACAGATACACAAAAAATCAGGACAAAGGAATTAATGTACAATTGCTATGGATCCATCCACCCATGGATTACTCCCATGATAAAGTTGTATATGGTTAGCCAAGCAGAGTACCCAGAAGGAGAATGCAAGAATAAAACTATGGATAAATCTGTGTCAGCAATTATGAATAATATTAGGAGAGACGTAAATAATGAAGCCTGGTAGATCTATAACCCACTATGGATAACATGATCGGAGATAAGTATGTTTATGGAGCAACGTGGCACTGCGAAACAGCCTGAGCTTAAATTGTGTGTGGCCAGGCTTAGGCTGGTTACAAGTACTGACTGATGTTCAGGGGGCCAGGATTAAGCTTGGTACAAGTACTTCTAGGCCGTTTGGGAGACACAACAGAAAGATGATCAAACTAAATGTAAATTATGTGGTCCAGACATAAAGTCACTGTCTAGCAACACTAGTGATTAATTGTCCCTTAATGAGGAAACAGAGAAGTATGTGAATTGTCAAGAATGCCTTATGTAAGGAAAATAGAGAGAGGTGGGGATGGGGGGGGGGGGGGGGGGGGGGGGGGGCGGGGGGGGGGGGGGGGGGGGGGGGGGGGGGGGGGGGGGGGGGGGGGACCCATGAGATAAGAAGCAAATTTCCTATATTTGGATTGAAACAGGATAAGTTAACTATAGATATGTAGATATAAATCCAAATGTATTCCTGTTAACACCTTTGGGCCTTGTTCCTAGGCCTGTTTTGTAGCCATATGCTCTTGCGCTACCGCCCACAGGATCGAGAGAGGTCACAATAAACAAGCCACCTCGGTGGAAAAAAGCCTAAAAATCTATGCCTCTAAGTTAATTAACCTAGGCTGGGGTTATTCTGGTTATATCCCTTTAAGGCTTGACTTGGTGCTTGCCACAAAAGATTCACTATTTAAGAATCTTGAGGTTAATGATGAGCTTGGGGAAAGTGACCACAATAACTTAGTTTCAATATATCATGGAATTATCCCAGATTACGCATCAAAACTGTCCCAGATTTTCGCTTGGTCGACTTCATGGGACTGAAATATTACCTGGGTGGGCTAAATTGGGGTGTCCTACTAAGGGTGAGGTAGGTGATCTGGTTGCCAATATGACGTTTTCAGAAATGCAAGTACTCGCTGCCCCGCCACTTTGAACTGCTTAGGGAAATTCATATCTAACACAAATGCTCGCTCCCAACCGGAAGCACCATAGCATTACACCATCCTCCTTGTCAAAAGCGCGGCATATAAACACGTTTCAAAAGAGGGTAACGTCGTTAAGAAATCAGTATATACACTTATAGAGAGAAATAAAGCAAGGCATCAGAAAAGCCAAAGGATTATTAGGCCAACTTGGACCAAGGGTCTTCAAACGACTACCCAAAAGGGTTCTATGCAGGTATACAGAAGTAAGTGATTAGGGACATATGATAGGACGCCACTTAAGAGTAACTTTGGTACAGATCACAGACAGTGATAAAGAAATTGCAAACATTCACATGCCCCTCCTTACCCTCTCAGTATCACCTCAGGAAAAATACTAGCGAAATTCCAGCAATAATAGATTATAAGAACAGATGATAATACAACTATGTAGCGATTTCGTAACTAGTAATCTGGTCCTCAACAAATAGAGAAACTAAAACTTAACAAATCCCAGGTCCTGATGAACTGTTTGCAAGGGTGTAAAAGTAATGAAAGAGGAACTTAGCATACCTTTGGCTATCTTTTAAACATCTCACTACAGGGACAGGCAACGTGCCTGATAAGTGGAAAATGGCAAATTCATACCTATTTACAAGGCAGTTGACAGTCCTCGGCTATCGAACTATAGACCAATAATCCTGACCTTCACAGTGTGGAACAAATTAATGTAATCAGCTAATTGCCGTAGCAATTACGTAGGCCCATCATGACAGGCACAGATTGATAATGAATCTCACACGGTTTTTACAAAGGGGCGGTCAATGTCTTCCGAATTTACTGACTTTTTTTTCACTAAGGTGTTTGAGGCGTAGATCATGGATAATGAATAGATAATGTGTACGAATGAACTACAGTAAGGCTTCGATAGAGTTCCACACCATAGGTCTATGAGGAATACTAAGGCACACGGATAGGAGGAGAAAATTTTTTCCTCGTAGACATGCTGACAAATAGACAGCAGAGAGTTTGCATAAATGGGAGAAATCAGAATGGGGGCACGACACAAGCGGTGCTCCTCTAGGGTGAGTGTTGGGCCCGTTGTTGCTCACATATAACATAAAACGACTAGATGAGGGAATAAATAGCGACAAAAGCAGACATTTGCTGATAACACCAAAATAGGCCGTCCAAATCATTCTAATGAGGACACTAGAGCACTCCAGGCTGATTTGAAAAGACTGATGCAATGGTCGGAGAAGTTGGCAGATGCAGTTTAATATTGACAAATGCAAAGTCTAAATGTTGGACAGTTAAATAACCATGCCACATATAAACTAACATGTAGATGCATTAGTACTACTGATTGCGAAAAGATTTAGGAGTTTCTGGTTAGTATAATCTAAATCAAGACAACAGTGCATTAATGTTCCGCAATTAAAGCTAACAGAATTCTTGGTTTCATATCTAGAAGTATAAATAATAGAAGTCCACAGGTTGTTCTTCGATAACTCTGTAAATCATTGGTTAGGCTCATTTAGGACTATGCCTGCTCAGTCTGGACGCCAAAGGTTACAGGAATGGATAAACATGCTCTGGAAAAGTGTACGAGAGGATGCAAAGATGATTCCCATGTACCAGAAATCATCACTATGAGGACAGACCTGAGGGCCCTGAATCTGGCACTCTACTCGAAAGGCGTAGAACTAGGGGGGAATATGTTCGAAGTGTATAAATGGAAAACAGGAATACATAGAGGAGATGTAAATAAGCATGCTGAAAATTTCCAGCCAAGACAGATTGCGCAGCAATGTTTCAAGTGGGAAAAATTCAGGTTCAGGAAGGATATAGGAAAGCACTGGTTTGGAATAGAGTTGTGGATGAGTGGAACAAACTCCCGAGTACAGTATTAGAGGCTAAAACCTGGGCGTAGTATTGAAAAAAAGTTAGATAAATACATGAGGTGAGTGGTTGGAGTGGGTGTGAGATGGACCAGACTACCATGGTGGTTTCTGGCTGGTGCCGTGCTGCTTGCCCTTGAGTGGAGGTGATCATACTGGGTGGATCATTGGGCATATCCAGGGGGGAGGGGAGTGGAACCTGCACCGCATTGTCAGTAGGCGCTGTAGTGATTTATCCTTCTTCTTAAGTTTCTTATGATTTTAGTCCTAAAAAATATTTCATCCAATATTCATAGCCAGTTCATTGCTTGCGCATAGTTTGAATCTTTGGCGTTGAATCCACAAATAACACTCAAATAAAAAAACTCTTCTAAGGCATCACAAATATCTATCTTAATTTGCACCAAAGAAACAGAAGCTCAGTGCTGAGAGAAGACACCAGTAAGGACAAGAGAACCTCATTCACTTGTCTACAGTAACTTGTTCAAACTGTAATATACCATGTACAACAAACTGGATGTATAATACAAATAAAAGTGTGGGAAGGACTATTTAAAGTTAGAGTAACAGGCACACATGCAGTGCCACACAACTAGCAGAACTTCCTGAAGAATGATGCAAACAAGAAACTCTTAACTTTCTGATTAATCAGTTAGCTGCACAAATCTCTGAGAAGCTTAGATTCAACACCAAGAAGAGATGTATTTGTCCAAATTCCATACTTTCATACAACTCACACCCTGCAACCATAGGAAACACAGTTGGATGATGGTACATCTTGCCTACTCTGCTGTAGCTATATGCTTGAACCAGGGTGTGGCTTCCATACTGGTGCTGTCGACTTCAGTATGCGGCCTGATGACCATAGTACATTGTATCGTCCATTGAATCCTTACTTAGATTTGCCAGACGCTCATTGTTTGGCAGTAGTTATTTGGTTGACATGGGCCTTGGCGATATGCTCGGAACAATACTCACCCAAGGTCCTTCACTGAGTGGAAGTTTACAGTCCTCCGTCCACAGAGCCTTTGGTCCATCTGCCGGGCTTTGGTTTCCCAAAGCTTCATACATTTGCACTTGTTGGGATAAACTACCATCAGTCACTTGTTGAACCAGACCTCCAGTCCTTGTCCAGAACCTTGTAGGTTTTTCCTAGTCCATTCTGCTTGTATACTCCTCATAAGTATTGAGTGATCTGTGAACCGCGTTCCACGTCCTATCCATTCTGTCATTTCATTCACATATACAAGAACACTGCGTTGGCTAATGATCCTTGTGAACCCCACTCGTCACATGCACCCACCTCCCGCACCACTATCACAATGCACCCATTCCGACACACCACACATCACTGCACCCATTCCGACACCCACTCATCACATGCACCCATTCCGACACCCACTCATCCCCTGCACCCACTCGACACCCACTCATCACATGCACCCATTCCGACACCACGCATCACATCACCACTCCGACTCCCACTCATCACATGCACCCATTTCCGACACCCACTCATCACATGCACCCACTCACACCCCCACCTCACTATGCACCCATTCCGACACCATTCTTCTCATCACACGCACCCACTCCGACACCCATTCGTCACATGCACCCATTCTGAAACCCACTCAATCACATGCACCCACTCCGACACCCATTCGTCCCATGCACCCATTCCGACACCCACTCATCACATGCACCATCTGACACCCATTTCGTCACATGCACCTCATTCCGACACCCAATATCACATGCACCCACTCCGACACCCACTCGACACATGCACCCACTCGGCACTTTTTCAAGAAATCAACTCATTTTTTCTCCTTTAGGCTATGCCTTGATTCACTGTAATACTTTCCCTATTATTTCTGCTTGTTCCTCTATCTTCTGTGTCAGTGTCTTGTACAGTAGTGCCGTTAAAAACTACTGGTATTTCAAGAAGAAGCATTTGCTCATCCTTGTCTGCTTCACTTCCCTTATCACAGAACTCTAGTAGGATTGTGATACAGGATTTTCTCTCTGTAAAGCTGTGGCTTGTTATGTGTAAACATACTTATTTTCTACGGCCTCTATACTCTTCAGATAATTTTTTCCATAACTGACATACAATGCATGGCGGTGACGAGGGTCTAATAGTGTTAAAGCTATCCTAATCCATTTTTTTAAAAATTGAGACTACATGTCTGTTCCCTCCCCCCTCCGGCAGTTGCCCAGTGTCCGATAAAGTTATTGACGAATGACGGTATAGGTCCTCACAGAACTTCTGCTCCCTCTGTCAGGACTCACATATAGATATTATCCTGGTCCCACCACATTCAATATATCTAGCTCACACAGACTTCTTCACTTCCCCTGTTGATGTGCGGGCTTCATGTTCGCTATAACATCTATACTGGCCTCTTCGCTGGTAATCATTCGAATCCAATTAGACACCTCCATAAATCTCTTGCTAAGCTCCTCACAATTTCCTGGTCATTGAATGTCCGCCTCTCCTTCCTATTTAGCCTGATGACTGGTTTCCTTCCTATGGTCTTCCTTGTAATGTGACTATATTAAAAATTTGGGCCGATTTAGCTTTAGACGTAATGGAGTTTCTCAAACTGTCGTTTAGCCTCTCTCCTACTCATGCATAATCGATTCGTGGCTCTTCGGCTTAATTCCTTGTTTTCCTGAGGTCTGTGCCTTCTATATTTTCTTAATGAAACTTAGCTACATTTCCAGCATCTTAGCTACATTCCTTGTCTCCCAGTGTGCCCTAGTGATGATTCTTCTGACCACCTCAAACACGTTTTTGATATAATTTCCCCGAGCCTTGTTCTCTAAATGACTGAAGAAGCTCCACTGTTTGTTCATGCACTAATAACGTTTTATTGCTGTTCCATCTGTATTGGTGTACCATACTTTCTAACTTCCATTAGTGTGTTTCAGTTTCAGGGTTCCTGAATTCCTGATCATTGTATCATATGTCAGGCCGTGTATTGAGTGGTTCAGGTGGGGGATGTGGGTTGTTGTTTTTTGCTCTTGATGTAGATGGGTGATGAGGAGGGTGGTGTGAAATGACATTGGATATGGAGGGTTTGGGTGATTGGTGCTTATGTGGAAGGAACTTGTGCTAGGATGAAGGGATCTGTGGGTGAGAGGAAAAACTGTTGGGATGTAGCCTAATTTTGGGTTGATGTGTTTGGGTGGGCTAGGGGGCTAGATAGGGGCTTTTAGCCGCCTGTTATTATTTCCGTCGCCTGTAAGAGGGAGCGCCCTGCCTCTTTCTATCTACATCTATTCCTCCTTTTTCTTAGAGGAATACGCCTTGTGCATACATCGAGTGCCACGGAGTTAATCTGTTCTAGCATAAGTTCGGGTCTGTGTTGCTTGTATAATCATCCCAGCTTAATATCGGGGTAGGACTAGTTTACTTGGTCCCACTTTATGTTTTTGTTATGGAGTTGAATTTGGTGATTGCTCCCTCTGACTATTTTCATCAAAGTCGGTCTGGGGCTCCACGCATACATGTCTGAACCTCAATTATGTTGTGATATGAGTATACTGTTTTTTTGATATGGAGACATTTCTTAAACAGATCATACATTGTTAGTGAAGATGAGGTCTCGTGTATTCTCCAGTCTAGTCGGCTCTATTATTCTGGTTATAAATTGAATTTTGTGCAGAGATATTAAATGCACGAGTGAGTGTTAGTTTTCATCAGAGCCAGCCTCCTGGTGTTATTTCTGCAACGATATTATTTGCAATATTCCTCCATTTTAGGTGCCTTAAGTTGAAATCCTCCAGGAGCAAGAGTGTTGGGTGCAGGAGCTTGAAGATATTTCCAGACAGTGGTACAATTTTTAACGCTGTACTGGAATTGCTGGAATGTTGCATTTGGAGGCTTTTGAAACTACCACAAAGACTAGTTTTTGGTTCTCGATCTTATACTGCTAAGACTTCCACTACATCATATGAGGCATTAAGCAGTTCTGTGCAAACAAGTGACTACTCTGCAATGTACCAGGCCAACCCCACCCCCATTTTGGCCATGCTCACATCTTGTATAGGTTTGTAACCTGGGATTCCATATTCGTTAATCCAAGTGATCCTTTATGTGGGTCACAGTGAAAGCCGCGAACCATTTGCCTTTGCCTCTGCAGCATCCCACGATGAAAGGTATTTTTGTTTGTTTGTTGCTGCTTTAGACCCTGTATATATTTGCAAAGAAGAATGTCATCTCGGACTGGTGGTATTGTTGGTTACTGGGGGGGATTTTTTTTCCGGCATTAGTATCTGTATCTGTTTGGTTTGGAGTGAGGGCCATCGACGTGTGGTATATTTCCACCAGGAATGACTTGGGCTTTGGTGTACAGTTTCATGCCATTCCTGCCATTTCCTGACCAAAGTGTAATAGAATTAGGCAAGAACGTACCTGACACCTTGCATATTCATGAACACTAAAATGGACACCAGCAATCCTACCATCGTGCAAAACAATAACTGTTTTTTTTTTCCTTCCTCTCACTAAAAAACCCTCCCTCTTGAGTGGCTGTGGCAACCCCGGTTTGTCCGCCCCATGGACCCCCCCCCCCCCCTGGATGTTTTTGTCTCTTTTTGTCCCCTCTCGATGGTGTGGCCTGGCAATATAATTTATAGCACAGTCTTCCTGTACTAAAGAGGTACACATTTCATGTGAAAAAACTTACAGGAATGGAGTATGTTGCATTTTCCACTGTTGTCATATGGGCATGGCATTTTCTAGAGTGGTCAAAGTTGCACGTCCATCTGTTTTTTTTCCAGAATTTCCCATGCCAGCAGATACCAAGCGCAAAGTATGTGCACAGGCTTTGGTTTCGATATGCCTGGGTTTCTGTTACTGTATTTCCTGTTTGGGCATGGTTTACCTGTCTTATCCTATCCTCCCTACACAAACAATGAGCTCCCCACCATTGTCTTGTTGGTAATAAATCTTCACTATTGCTTAATGGAGTCCTCTTTTTTGCTATATTCTTGTGGTATTTCTAGTATGCAAATATTAAGTTTTATCTTATCTTTGACTACACTTGTTGTCCCCGCACTAAGGCTCCTGTCCCACTAATGAGGTCATTATATGCATTCCATCCTGCGTATAATTATCGACTACCTGGGACAAAATCTCCAGCGATTGCACCCATTACTGTCTAGTCCAGACATGCAACCTCCAGCGCACCATTACTGTCTCCCAGGACAGCACCTCCTGCCATCACCATTACGTTTCCCAGGACAGCACTACCACCCCACATTTACAGACTACCAGGACATCACCTCCATCCTTACAGTTTCTGACTAATATTATGGCCCGTATCAAGGCAGTACAATTCAGCCCAACCTTTTTATGTTCCCATGTGTTGTAAGAAAGCTTCCAGTTTGTCTATGAAAGCAGCATTGATGTTAAACCTCTTTTAATGCCCTTGTGATTTTTAGTCCACAGATTTAACTCATTTGGGCATTCCCAATAAACACGTCCCTGTTTTAATACTGCTTGTAGCTAGTTCATGATATCTACACATTATAACGCAGAAAGGAATACATAAAATGCCTCATAGGGGACGGAGCCATAGTAGGAAACAATGTAAGTCAAAGATAAATAAAACCAATATTGCAAACTAGAACTCCGCAGGAAAGTAAACAGAGGACTCCCACTTGCAATAGTAAGATATATTACCAAAAACAACTCGTGGGAGCTCCAATGTTGTGCAAGGAGGATAGAAGTAGACAGGGAAACATGCACCCCAGGGAATACAGTCACAGAAACCGTCAAGGCAAAATGGAAACCAAGCCTGAGCACATACTATGCCGCGTGGGTAATCAGCTGCATGGGAAATCTTGGAAAAACAGATGGGACGGCAACTCTGACCACCCTAGAAAATGCCATGCCCATAATGACAACAGGAAAATGCAAACTCCCTTCCTGTAAGCTTTTTTCACCCTGACAGTGTACCTCTTCAGTACAGGAAAGACTGTGCTATAACTTAAATTGCCAGGCATACCATCTAAAGGGGACCAAAAAGGATACAAAACATCCAAGCCATGGGAAAATCATGGGTAGCCACAGCCACTCAATAGGGAGAGTTTTTTTAGTGCCAGAAAAAAAAATGGCAGGAAATGGCAGAAATGTAAAACCAAATCCGTCATTCCGGAGTAAAACCACAGTCGTGGCCCCCCACCCCAAAACCAACGATAAGATACTATGGGGAAAAAAAAAATCCCCCCCCCGTCCCAACAATACCACCAGTCCGAAACTTTCTTTTTGAAAAATATACGGGGTTTCAAACCCAGCAACAAACAAAAAAATACCTTCCACCGGGGGACTGTTTGAGGGGAAAAGGGCAATGTTCGGGGTTTTCAGGACCCAATAAAGGATCATTGGACAACAAAATAGGACCCCGGGTTAAAACCTATCGAGTGAAGAGTGAAAGGAAAAAGGGGGGGGGGTTTGGCTTCTTTGCAGAGTCATTTTTTGCACGAACTGCTTAAGCCTCAAATGATTGGGAAGTTTTTAGCAGTAAAGGTCGAAAACCCAAAACCTTCTTTGGGGTAGTCTTCAACCCTCGGTCCCAAAACCCAGCAATTCCAGGAACAGCTTTTAAAAAAATTCCCCATGTCTGGAAAATCTTCCGCTCCTGCACCCAAATCTTACCCCGGGGGGGATTTCAACTTAATGCCCCTAAAATGGAGGAATTAGCAATAATTTGTTGCAGAAAAAACCCCAGAGGCAGTTTGATGAAAACTCACACTCACACGAGTTTTAATTTCCTCTCCCAAAAATTAAATTTTAAAACCCACAAATAATAGACCCTATAGACGGAGAATACACTAGCCCTCACTTCACTAAAAATGTGATCTGATAAAAATGTCACCTATCAAAAAAATATACTCAATCAAAAAACAAATTGGGTTCAAAATGTATCGGGGGCCCCCAGACCGACATAATGGGTTCCAAGCTTCACCAAAATTTCCTCAAACAAAAACTAAAACCCCTAAACCAAGCCATCCGTATAACTGTAAAAAAACAAACAGCCCCAAATTAGGGGAAAATTTAAATCTCACCATTAACACCAAAACCTCAGAAAAAAGGGGGGTAATGAAAAAAAAGGCGGCCTCCCTTTAACAGGAAAAAAAAATCAGGGTTAAAAAAAATTTGTCTAAAAACCTGGGGGAAATAGCAAAAATTTGGGATACCAAAAAACTTTGGTTTAAAAGTTGAGTAGCTTGGATATCTTAATTAACCAAGAATTTTTTTTATAAATCAAATAGGGGACAAGGGCCATATTAGGAAAAATTTACAAAGATGTAAACCCAAATGAACAGAAAATTCGAGGAAATCAAAATGACCGTTTTTCAATTCCAAAAAGTGAGGGTTATTAACAAAACAATTGGATATTGGGGCCAAAAGGATAGAATAAACAGGGACATGACCAACAAAAATTCCGAAAAACCCCGGCAAAGGGAAACCAAGCCTTGCACTACTATGCACTTGGTAGATTGCTGATGGAATCTGGAGAAAACACTTACGTGCCTTGACCACCCTGAATGAGCCCAAGAAACGAAAACAAAACTTTCCCTAACTCCCCCGCATGTTAACCCAGAAAGAAAACTGCTAAATTAATTGCCCCCACATTAAAAATTTAAAGGGCCAAGAAAAAAATCCCAAACCATGGAAAAAGGAAAACCCTGGGAACCAGGGTAAAAAAAGGGTTTTTGTCCAAAAAAAACTGCAAATGGCCAAAAAACTAACACAAATCAGTAATTCGGGGTGGAAACATCAGATGGCCCCATCCAAACAAAAAGATACTAAAACGGAAAAAAAATCAGTTTAAAAAAATTTAAACCATCCATAACATTCCGGTTGCAAATTCAAGGGTAAAGTCCAGCAACACGGAAAAACCTTTCCATGGAATCTTGCGGGAACATTTTTCCCTTCCCTGGAACCCAAAAAGGATCACCTGACAACCCATTTATCCCAGTTACACCCATCGATTTACAGGTACAGGGGAAAGAAGGTTGGCGAATTCAAAATCTCGTTTGGGCCCGAACCTAATGTCAAAGAGATTAATTTTACAGAAGGTAAACAACAATAAATTTTAGATCAAACTTTTGGTGCCTGGCCGGGGGGGTTAAAAAAAGCGAAAACCCCCAAAACCCGGGAATTTGTCGGGGTTTTCCCTTAAGGCCCTAAATTTAAAAATTTAAAAAAAAGGTTTATATAAAACCCCAAAAATTAGGGGGGGGCCCAACCCAGGTTTAAAAACTTCATCTTTTCGGGGGGAATATTTCCCCCAAAAAAAACCTTTTAACTTTGACAAGGCACAAAATGGGGGTTGGGCCTTAAAATTGCAGAGCACGTTTGCACGCTGTTAAGCCTCAAAGAGTTTGGGAAGTTTTAGAGAAAAGGGTCGAAAACAAACCTATCATTGGGTAGTACAAGCCTCCCGGTGCAACATCCAGAAATTTCCCGGGACATGTTAAAAAATTGACCACGTCTGAAACTTCCAGCTCCTGCCCCAAAACATCTTCCCTTGGGGGGATTTCAATTTAAAGGCACTAAAATGGGGGGAAATATAGAAAATAATATTGTTGCAGAAATAACACCAGGGGGGCAGCTCGATGAAAACTCAACTCCACGAGCTTTTAAATCTCTGCACAAAATTTAAATTTAAAAACCAAAAAATAAAAGCCTACTAGCTAGAATACACTAGCCTCTCTTCATAAAATATGATTGAAAAAGAAATGTCACCATATCAAAAACAATTACTCAATCAAAACAAAATTTTGAGGTTCGACTGTATGCTGGACCCCCAGACCGACATAATGGACTAGTCAGAGGAGCTTTCCCCAAATTCAATTTAAAAACAAAACAAAAAGTGGGACCAAGAAAACCCAAGTCCTAACCGAATAAGCGGGGAAGATATACAAAACAACCGACCCCAACTTATCCCCTGAACTTTAACTCGTGGCCTCGAGTAGCACAAGGCTTTTTCCCTCAAAGAAAAAGGGGAGTGATTAAAATAGAAAGAGACACGCCCCCTTCAGGCGAGGAAAAAAAATAACAGGCGGCAAAAAGAGGTCAATATATCTGAAATGGGTGGGGAGACATGGTCAGAGAAATAGAAAAGCTCAACTTAATGAATCCTTTAGAGTCGGAAACCCGGGGGAAAAACTAAAGCCAAAAATAAATCGAAAAACCCCCCAAAGTATTTCTTCTCCTATGCCAATCAAAATCGAGAACAACTCCAGTTTGGCCCACTTAAAAGAGGGTCCTACACAGATGCAGCAAGGAAAGAGTGAGTATAAGTCCCAAATAGACTCGTTTTGCCCCCGCTAACCAGACTGAGAGTCAAAGTCAAAATAAATTTTTTATGAGGGGGGCCCAAAATTTGATTAACCACCTTCCATGTTACCCTGACCCAAAGACTTCGAACAGGCGATAAATGACAGCCCTGCACTCTCCCCCAGGGCCAGACTCATGGAACTCTGTGTTCAAGAAAGCAAGAAGCCCTATCACGACCCTTTTCCATCCTTGGAGGGGAGCATGGACACGGGGGTCGTCCCACAGTTACTAAAAACAACAGGACATAGCCCCACTCCACAAAGGGGCAGTAAAGCAACAGCAAAGAAACTACAGACCAATAGCACTAACATCCCATATCATAAAAATCTTTGAAAGGGTCCTAAGAAGCAAGATCACACCCATCTAGAAACCCATCAGTTACACAACCCAGGGCAACATGGGTTTAGAACAGGTCGCTCCTGTCTGTCTCAACTATTGGATCACTACGACAAGGTCCTAAATGCATAGAAGAAAAAAGAATGCAGATGTAATATATACAGACTTTGCAAAAGCCTTCGACAAGTGTGACCATGGCGTAATAGGCAACAAAATGCGTGCTAAAGGATAACAGGAAAAGTCGGTTCGATGGATCTATAATTTCCTCACTAACAGACAACAGAGAGTAGTCGTCAACAGAGTAAAGTCCGAGGCAGCTACGGTGAAAAGCTCTGTTCCACAAGGCACAGTACTCGCTCCCATCTTGTTCCTCATCCTCATTCCGACATAGACAAGGATGTCAGCCACAGCACCGTATCTTCCTTTGCAGATGACACCCGAATCTGCATGACAGTGTCTTCCATTGCAGACACTGCAAGGCTCCAGGCGGACATCAACCAAATCTTTCAGTGGGCTGCAGAAAACAATATGAAGTTCAACGATGAGAAATTTCAATTACTCAGATATGGTAAACATGAGGAAATTAAATCTTCATCAGAGTACAAAACAAATTCTGGCCACAAAATAGAGCGAAACACCAACGTCAAAGACCTGGGAGTGATTATGTCGGAGGATCTCACCTTCAAGGACCATAACATGTATCAATCGCATCTGCTAGAAAAATGACAGGATGGATAATGAGAACCTTCAAAACTTTGGGAGGCCAAGCCCATGATGACACTCTTCAGGTCACTTGTTCTGTTAGGGGTGGAATATTGCTGCACACTAACAGCACCTTTCAAGGCAGGTGAAATTGCGACCTAGAAAATGTACAGAGAACTTTCACGGGCGCATAACGGAGATAAAAACCTCAATTTTCTGGGAGGCTTTAGGTTCCTAAACCCGTATTCCCTGGAACGCAGGAGGGAGAGATGATGATTATTTTTTTTTTTACACCTGGAAAAACCCCCAAGAGGGGCGTAGAAAAATTTCACCCACCAATCACTCCTTCCGAAAGGGGACCAAAAACTTTGCAAACGAATTAACCCCCCCCTAAGAGCAGGTGTACTTCATTAGGACCTCAAGTGGTGCCGGGGCCCTGAACCTTCAACTTTCCTCCCAGCAACTCAAAGATTAAACCAGTCCCTCATCTTCAAAAAGCTAGCATGGCCCTGGAAGCGAAGCCCCCTAAAAATCGTTCCCCCCCTTCCACCCCTGGGCCTACCCCCCTTTTCGTCAGCCAGAGATAAAACCTTGGTTGTTTTGCTCCATTCCCCAACTGGTTTACGAACCCCCCCTTACCCCTGGAAACTTTTGGTAAACGCATCCTCCAATTTCCAAAAAATGCATTTATATTACAACCCTTGTCGGGAAAACCCCTCCAAAAGTAGTTTTCTGAAATTCTCAACCCCCCTTAAACCCTATAAAAATTTTAAATTAAATCTATAAATTTTTTCCCCCAAACAAAGTTCTTTGTTTACGCTTGTGACCCTCCTTTTTTTATTTTTTGTTAACCCCCCAAACCCTTATCTCATAACCTTACTCTTGCCTGTATTCACCTTTAATTTTCTTCTTTTGCTCACCTACAAATTCTATTCCACCAATCTCTGCAACTTCTCTTCGAATCTCCCAAGAGCACAGTGTTCATCAGCAAGAGCAGCTGTGAACAACTCCCACTTTGTGTGTGATTTCTTTATCTTTTAACTCCACGCTATTGCCAAGACCACTCGCATTTACTTCTCTTACAACCCATCTATAAATATATTAAAACCACCCCCCCCGTAGTCATCAACATCCTTGTCTAAGGCCATATACACTGAAAATCAAGAGGGATTTGTACCGAACTTGCACACGAAATTCCTCTATTTACGAAAGCAATAGACTTGCAGACGATGCCCATCCCCCCAATGAAAAGAGGGGTGTCATAGCACGTTAAGAGACCATAAAATAAGTGTCTGGGGCCTGAGACTGTTCAAGTGCCTCCCAGCACACATAAGGGGGATTACCAAACTGACCCCTGGCAGTCTTCAAGCTGCACTGGACAAGACCTAAAGTCAGTTTCTTGATCAGCCGGGCTGTGGCTCGTACGTTGGTTTGCGTGCAGCCAGCAGTAACAGCATGGTTATAGGCTCTGATCCACAGGAGGCCTGGTCACAGAGGGCCGCGGGGCGTTTGACCCCCGGAACTCTTAAGGTAAACAAAGGGGCGTGGGCACCAAATTTCACAAAAATGACAGTTTATCCATGTGGTAAACCCGGTTTGTTTGATTGATTGCGTACTACACAGAGCTTCATATGATTTGATGGTTGATTTACTGTAATTTACAAGCAACGCTTGATTTACTCTATTATTAACTTCCTTAAAATGAAGCTCTTGCTATTTGTAATTTCTATTTCTAACTCGTACTTGTTACCTTGGGCAGCTTGCCGAGACGTTTCCTGATTTATATTTATTGTTTGTTTGATAGGGCGCCTACAACCACGTCCGTTTAATGTCTGCTTTATTGGTCCAACGATAAGTTTGAAAATGGTCAAAGGTTCTGACCAAGTCGGGGTTCGGACCAGTTGTGGGTTGGACCAGGTCGAGGGTTCCGTAGCAGTATGATTCTGATCAGTGGATCACTTATTTAAAACATATGGTCGGTGATTTGGGCTAACACATGAAGGATCTACGGAAATTATCTACCTAGTAATATGTTGATTTGAATGATGCATAAAGTATAACTTGAGTGTTGTAGCAAACCGGTGATTACTGGAGCTCCTACAAGTGACGAACGGTCGAGCCTCAACCCTTGTTTATCAATCGCTGTATCTAGCTTTCTAGTTTTTTTTTTCTTCTCCACAACAATAAATTGTTTTATTAATCACTATAGTTTGACTGGTGGATATTTTGGAGGAAGGTTGCTTTTTCTGTAGTAATAAGTGCTTCGTTTTGTATATTGCGGACTGCTGGTTAGGACCATTGTGTACCTCTGTATCTGTAAATACCCTTTGAGTATACTTTTGTCATGAGTGTGAACTAGACCTCACCTGGAGTTCATTACCTTTGTATATTGTGATTTCATTACCTTTGTAACTTGTGAATTCATTACCTCTGTAATTGCCTCGCTTCAAAACTTGGAGGCCCAGTCCCTGGACCCATTATGTACCTCTGTAATCATTTTGACTAACGCCCACAGGTGGGTATGGGGTGCATAATAAACATATTGAACCTAATTATAAATGGTAAACTACAGGTTATATGACATTCACTGTATTACGTGGTATTTAAAGAAAGAGAAACTAATGAAAGTCATCCACTCCACCTATGTCCATTATAATACTGGTTAGTTGTACTACAACACTGTATCTCTGCTAAACACTGTATCACTTGATTTTATGTCGTAGACACTAGAGGCCAGGAAGAATATTATAAAACAGCTGACTCCTATGTGTAAGTTTCTGGCGACTTCTGGCACCTGGCCTCTTATAGGCTTATCACTTCATTTACAAATTCACATGTTTTCAAATGACACTTTAGCCTTTATCATCTATATACTGGTTCACTGTAGTATACACTATGCACTGTGAATACACAATGTATCAGGGAGACATTTCTTTCTTCTGACAAGAAAAGTTCTAATATTATTATTTTTTCACGGACCCAGGCTATGATCTCCCCTTGGCAGTAAAATCTGCCTAGGGTAGTGCACACTAATTCCTTTTTTACACAGTATATACTGTTTCCGCCCAAGATTGTGTTCCAGGCGCTAGAGGGATGTATCGTATAGGGATTGATGGCACAAATTTAAAAGTTCTAGCACGTAAGAGCGGACGTGAGAAACACGAGAAAAACAGGAAGCACAACGAGGCACGCTGACAACCCAACAAACTTTAGTAAACGAAATCTGATACCAATTCTATAATAAACCTTTTCTTCCATGCTAAAATTATAAAGTTTTATAATATTTTTGGACATTTAAGGAAGATATCGGTCTTGTTGCCCACACAAATCTGAAATATTTGGGAGACTTTGAAAGATACATGACATCTTGTAATGCATGTCATTCTGTCTATGTTTGTTGTGAAAAATCAGGTCAATTCATTTGTAACCAATATGGATGGATTGCCCCCAAATAGGTTACATAACCTACCTTCCGAGATGTAGGCCGATACGCCTGCTACCACAGGTACAGGGGGATTTTTTTTCCCGAAAACATTCGCGTTTTTTTACACTTTTCCGTAACCTGCGAATGTTTATTACAGTTAACCATCATAAACCTCGTTTTCTCTTCATCATGTGGACTAGAGAATGGGTATATGGGAGTAGTCGTAGATTTTCTTTTCCCTCTACGGCGTCATATAATGCTATATATTATTTTTATAGTGAATTTTATGTTTATATGCTATTATTACTATTGTATAATTCATATTAGATCCTTTATTAAGGTAAATAAGCCTTAGAGTTGACATTAACTTGAGTATAGAATAATTTGTTGACTGGTGAGTGTCATCCTATCTCTTTCACTATTCCCTGGGGATGTTTCTGATTGGTTCCTGGGACCATATTAGCTCGCCCACTTATTCCCAGGGGAGGTTCCTGATTGGTTCCCAGACCACTTTAGCTCCGCCCCATCACATGATATCAAATGGTAAATTTGTATTTATATTAGACTAAAGATATTGCTCAGTTGCTCCATGAAGGGGAGAGGACGTGTGTGTGTGTGTGGTTTCTAGGCCTTCTCATATCAGGAACTGCTTATATCACCCGACTGATATACTAATCATGCATCAAATATCATTGGAGCGCGTGAATTGCTGCTGGAAACTCTTATGGTGTGAACTGTGACTAGTGATATTACCTAGTGAAACACAAACATGTGAATTTGAAGTGGCTGTAGGGAGGCCTACCTTCACTCCACATCGCTGTCTCCCTCCTTCCTTGTTTTGGACTCAGACATTCGCCTAGATTTTATATGGTCTAGAGGCGGTTTTTGCCAGGACACATAAATGCTTGAGGCCCGTGTCAGTACTCTGGTGCGGACTCCACTCATCTTTTCGAATATGTCTCCTGTGTGCCTACCTGCTGCTACTAGAGCAAATATCCAAGTGGTTGACACGGGCTTAGGCAAGCACATTCAAGCAAGCTTGAAAGCAGCATTCAAGATAGCCAGATACAAGCTAGGTAGCCTGCTGTTACAGCTCTGACCCCAGGCATGTATTTGTATACGTTCTACTGTGCAGCTGGTACCAGTGTTTCCTGTTGGTGGCCTTAGTTACGAACAATTTAACGTGTATTGCAGTTCTAACTTTTAAGTGGGACATGCCAAGAGGTTCACCTATAAACTTAGTATAGTTTGTGCTAAGGGCATTCACCACAAGAGTGAGCATTTTCTGTCATACGTGTGCTAGAAGTGTTAAGTGCTGCAGGTTTGTTGTAACTATTTGCACGAGTGGATATCACTGACTTGGACATTGAGCTACATCAGTACCTAGTAGGCTTAAAATGGTGAGAATGTCCGGGCTGCCGGGTGACCTTGAAAATGGCACTTTAGACCAAAAGAACTTACACCATACTGCGTGTGGCTAGTGAGGTGAGTGTCCCTTCTCGACGTTCCTATCTCACGGTATCCCTTTGCCTCGTCGCCATTATCTACATATGGGATAAGGGCGAGTTTAGCCAATCAGGACTATACAGCTACTCCATGTCAGCCAGTGACGCCATGTTACATGCAGTTACATCAGTTCTGAATCCAGAATGCCTTTGTGAATGTTCACAGTGTTCCGGCCGTACCCTTCGGTGTTGTGGGAACTCTTGTGTGTGAGTTGTGACTGGGGATATACTAGTGAAACATGGAATTAGTTTTCGCTTTTGAGGCTTGTAACTGGTAACTCCTTTGGAGACGGCTTTTTAAACTGTATCAAGCTGAGGGTCAGCTATAAAACAAATTAAGTTTGTGCTGATTTGTTTGTCCACAGTGAAATTTGTCTGTCAATTCTAGAACGTGTGCTAACTGTGTTAAGTGCTTGTGGGTTTGGAGTAATTAACGAGTGTGCTATATTGGTAACACTCGAGAGGACTGGTGGCCCGTGAATGACTGAAAATCGCCTCTGACGATCCGCAGGCCACACACCCATATTGCCTGTGTACTAGCGAGGTGAATATCCCTTTCTTGTCCCTTTCTATTTCCCGAATCCTTTTGCCCATCACCAGTGTGAAAACTACTGTCAGCTATGAGTATTACCCTGGAGTTTACTGGAGAGTGTTTCGGGGGTAACGCCCCCGCGGTCCGGTCTGTGACCAGGCCTCCTGGATGGATCAGCGCCTGATCACCTGGCTGGTGCTGCTGGCTTCACGCAAACCAAACGTCGAGCCACAGCCGGACTGATCAGAGAACTGACGTAAGGTGCTTGTCCAGTGCCAGCTTGAGCTGCAGGGGTCTGTTGGTAATCACCCTTATGTGTGCTGGGAGGGCAGTTGAACAGTCTCGGGCCCCTGACACTTATTGTATGGTCTCTTAACGTGCTAGTGACACCCTGCTTTTCATGGGGATGGGGCATCGTTGCCAAGTCTTTTGCTTTCGTTGTGGAGTGATTTTTCGTGTGCAAGTTCGGTTACTAGTCACTCTAGGATTTTCAGGTGTATATAATCATGTATACCTTCCTCCTGCGTTCCAGGAATACTGGTTTAGAAACTCAACGCGCTCCCAGTTAATTGAGTGTTTATTCGTTACTCGCGCCGTGAAAGTTCTCTGTAACATTTTCTAGGTCGGAATTTCACCGGCTGGAACGGTGATGGTTAGAGTGCAGCAATATCCAGCTAGATAGAAAAGTGACTGAAGTGCGGGGGTGTCATCATGGGCTTGGCCTACCTAGTTTGAAGGTTTATCATTATCATCCTGTCATTTTCTAGCAGATGCGATTGATACAATGTTATGGTCCTTGAAGGTGAGGATCCTTGACATAATTCACTCCCAGGTCTTTGACGTTGGTGTTTCGCTTATTTTGTGGCAGAATTTGTTTTTGTCCTCTGATGAAGAATTAATTTCCTTATGTTTA
Organism: Cherax quadricarinatus; assembly: GCF_026875155.1. NCBI lineage: Eukaryota > Metazoa > Arthropoda > Malacostraca > Decapoda > Parastacidae > Cherax > Cherax quadricarinatus. The sequence continues at coordinate 67,824 of NW_026472707.1, forward strand.
CCATATCTGAGTTATTGATATTTCTCATCGCTTGAAATTCATCATTTTTTTTGCAGCCACGATAGATTTTGAGTTGATGTCAGCCTGGAGCCTTGCAGTAGCTGGTTGGTGTTGGACGTAGATGATGTGAAGGCAGATGTGAAACAATATTTTAGTAAACAGGCTCGGAAAAGAACGAGGCTTACAGAGAAAGCTTGTGAAAGCAATACAGTGGTGCACACCATCCCAAAGCTGTCAGGTTAGATTTCCTAACCAACACTGATAAGAGACCAAGTGTAAACTGGTTTTCGAAGTAGTACAGACAACCTAGTGAAAACGATCAGTTTGTCACGATGAGGTTAAACTACGTCTTTTGCCTAATGAAGCAGCATTTATAGACCATAAAACTTCTCACTCGCGAGTATGCCGACATCAAACTCCAAGCTGCCCACCAAGGCACATAAGTGCTTATTGTCATCTATAACGTTCAACAAGCACTGTATCCTCAAATCTGGTGTCAGAGCAAGTTGCAAGCCCTAGTCGATTTCCAACGGTCTGATATTAGTGAGTGGGACTGGCCAAGGGACTCTGCCACGCTATATTACCCCGGCAAACCCTCAACCGACGTATTACATTGCATTGACAGACCTCTCAACGTCGATGTTATATGTGTCAATCGCTGTTGCCACATTTGCCAGGAAATTGCCCATTAAGTAACACTGGTGTGCAGTGTGTGCATGCTCATCTCTGAAACGGTGTTATGATATGATCAAAACAGCAACAGACTGTTGCTAAACAATGTATCAATTGTAAGGACCTCAGGAGTCACAGCAGCTCATTACTGACTGCGGTGAGGGGCTGATAGATCGCACACCAACCGGCACTTACCCTGTACCCCTCATCTATGTCCCCCCAGGACTACCAGGGTACCTCGAGTCTGAATACTGGCTCATGCTGCTAGACAAATGGGGTTGAGAACCTCACCTGGGGAGCACGTCAAACAGACCACCATCACGTCGGCTGTCTATACCAGCCTTTGTGAGTCAGCAGACAGTCAGCCATCGAGCTCAGTGGACGGGACTTCACGTCTCCAGATGTTCCAAGTCTTGTCCTGTGGTATACAACCTGATGTCGAGCATAAAAGTACTGGAAACACAAACAATTTCTCTGAAAACACAAACTGAAACACAAGGAAGGATGTGGTTAGAGTGTACCAATAACAAGATTGTCACAATTGTTGAAAAGCAAAGTATAAGGTTGATGAACAAGGTGGTGGTGGGTGTTCTTAATTACTGTAATGACGAAATATAATACTTGTGTTGATAACTATAGTGAGCTCATAATGAAGGCTATGAGTGTCAATGATGTTAGTATAGTGATGACCGTAATGGAAGTTGTGGTGAAGAGTGTGTGAGGCAATGGTGTTATAATGTTAGTAATAGTGATGACATAATATTAACTGGTGTGGAAGAGTGTGATGAGAGATGGTGGTGTCTATAATGTTAGTTAGTAGTGATGAGCTAATATAAGTGGTGGTGGAAGAGTGTGATGAGAGCGGTGGTGACTATTTTAAAGTTAGTCATAGTGATGAGGTAATATAAGTGGTGGTCAGAGGTGTTGATTAGGTTAACACATAGAATTAGTGTTGAATACAATAGTGTGATACAAGTAATGGACACATGTTGAAGTAGTGGCGTCTTTTGAGTACTAACAGAGTCCATACGTGTGTGTTGACGCTGAGTACTAAGCTCTGGCTTGATTCACTCATTGAGTTGGGTCACTATGTTGTATCTGTGTGTAGAACAGATCTTGTCCAAGAGACCTGCGTGGCTGTGTACATTTGTAATGATTTCTGCAGTACCGCATGTTCCCCTTGCCCGTTCGTTTGTTTGTGATCGTATTGGGCTTGGGATAGAAGGGCCTTACAACTTAATGGTTAGGTGTCGTGTGCTCCTCGTACCATCGCACTCACCTCGCGCGCCCAGAGCTCCTGCACCTCTGTGTGCACACACAATACTACACCTCTGGTACAGCGGTCCCTAGCCCCCATACTCGCTGACTACTTGATCACGGCTCCCTGCTCATCTGCATAGTCGAAACAAATTTTTTCACTTATGCTGAGGAATTCAAGAGGATCCCAGGACTACTATAATGGATCAAAATACTCGTATAAAACTTTATATATTAAGCTGGAATATTGCATCCACTTAGGAAAAAGACTTCCTGACCTTCATCATAAACGTAACCTCCGAACCCATTGATTGTTGTGTGTCTACAAGAGTGCAGAGTACCTGAAAAATACAACCCCTAATTTACATTCATTTGTTGCATATAACCTCAAATCTACTAACTCTTGTGTTTCTATATATTAAAAAATCGCTTCCCCATAATTCTTGCACACAAGGGAAAACAAGAGGGGCTACAATATCACGGTGTTAGGATTTATATAGGGAACTCTGCTCTCAACATATTTAACTTGTATGCTCCTGCTGATAAAATTTAATTATTTGGAGCTCCAATTGTGCTTATTCTGTGCCTATATATGATGCGATAACAACGGAGACACAAAAGATGGAAACTCACAGTTTGGTAGAAGCATAATGCGCAATCAACTGTTTCACTCTTAACAGTCATGATAATATCCAAATTGTAGGTGACCTTGAACCCACAACATATCTATGGAGGCGTCCTTGATCTGTGCCTTGGCTTCACATTAATTCTGCCAGCTGTGAGTCTTCCATTGTACAGTTATAGCGTATGATCATTTCCCTAGGCCTTATACCTCACTAGATATTGGTAATCCTATCCTTCCTGAGTGGATATTCAAACGGAAACGTTTTTAATGTTCCCACTGATCAGCCTGATGACTTTGTTGCACATGTGACTGATGGTATAATTACTTTGAGTGTTCCTCTGTAGAGGACCTATATCAATGATCTTGTGAGCAGGTATCAGAACTACTTAGAGCGCCACTGAAAACCCCTTGAGTTACTCTAAACCAACAAATTCCATAATAATCGTACCTCCTTCAAAAAAACCAGACTTATTACAATGATTATTAAACTTGTAACTGAAAAACGTACTGCTCGCAGACTAGGCCTAGGCTCATAGAAAACATCGTACCCTGAATGCTGAGGCTCTTCCAAATGCCCTTGCTGCTGCCAGAGAGCGTATGACAGAGCTGTCGGCAAACAGGATGGGAAAATTTGTCAAAGGTTTTATGCTCACACCCCACTTAGGCGGAGCATGGAGGACATAAAATAGAATTGAAGGGGTAACAGAACTGGGAAGATCGGCACCCTCATCCCTTACATAGGGCGAAGAGTTAGTCAGTGGCTGTGGGCTGTACATTAGCTATGATAATCTTCCCCTGTACCACACAGGCAACATTAAATAAAAAATATGATGCAAGGAGAGACTTGTTTGCTTTATGCTCAGCAAGGCAGATGACTGCAACATTCCTTTCACTAATTATGAACTTGATGCAGCACTAACTAAGGGTAACTCCACGTCGCCTGGTGTGGATGGTATTACTTACAACATACTCAGATTGCTGTGTCGGAAGTACCAGGTAATCCATTACTTGAATTATATAACACGAGCTATGTAACATTGTTAAATGTTGATGAAGATAGGGAAGCTGTGATTTTCGTGATAGGGCAAGGAGGAATACATTTGTAGGAGTGGGGAAAGGAGCCAGTGTGAGTGTGGGGGATGTTCGTGAGGCAGGTAGGGTAAAATGAAAGGGGTAAGGCAGCCGGGGATTGATGGATAAAGATAGAAGAAATGTAAAAGCACGCGTGGGGATATAGTTTTGGAGTGGTTGGTGCAATTAATTTAATAAATGTACGAAAAGGGTTAACTGGGACTAGGGATTGGCTGAGAGCATGATAGTTCCTTTGTTATAAAGCAAAGGGGAATAAAAAGAGAAGTGCAATAATTATAGGGGGATAAGTCTGCTAGAGTTTACCTGTAAAGGGTTGTAGAGTTAGTATTGAAAGAATTAAGAGTAAACGGAGAATAGGGATAGCAGATGAAAACAAGGAGGCTTTAGGAAAGGTTAGGGGGTGTGTGGACCAGGTGTTTACAGTGAAAACATTTATGTGTAAAGTATTTAGATAAGGCCTTAAAGAGGTTCTTTGTGGCATTTATGGATTTGGAAAATGGCGTATGACAAAATAACTCAACCCCAAGGTGGTTAGGGGGGCTATGTGGCAGATGTTGCTAAGTGTAGGGTGTAGGAGGTAGGTTACTGAAAGCAGTGAAGAGGTTTTTACGAGGATAGTTGAGGCTCAAGTTAGAGTATGTAGGAAGGAGAGGGAAAAATTATTCCCAGTAAAAGTAGGCCTTTAGACATGGATGTGTGATGTCACCGTGGTTGTTTATTTATTTATAGATGGGGTTGTAAGAGAAGTAAATGCGAGGGTCTTGACAAGAGGTGTGAGTTAAAAGATAAAAATCACACACAAAGTGGAGTTGTCCAGCTGCTCTTTGCTTGTGATGACACTGTGCTCTTGGGAGATTCTGAAGAGAAGTTGCAAGAGATTGGGTGGATGAATTTGGTAGGGTGTGCCAAAAAGAAGAAAATTAAGGTGAATAAACAGGGAAAAGAGTAAGGTTATGAGGATATCAAAATGGGTTTAGGTGATGAAAGATTGAATATCAAGATTGGAGGGAGAGAGTTATGGAGGTGGTGGAAGTATTCAGATATTGGGAGGGGAGTTGGTCAGCGGATGGGTCTATGAAAGATTAGTGAATCATAGAATTGATGAGGGTAAAAAGAGAGAGTGTTTGCACTTAGGAGGTCTGTGGAGACAAAGAACTTTGTTCCTTGGACGGCAAAGAGGGGAATGTATGAGAGTTATAGTTTTACCAACGTCTTATATGGGTGTGAGCTGGGTGATGAATGTTTGCAGCGAGGAGAAGGCTGGAGGCTGTGGAGATGTCATGTATGAGGGAAAATGTGGGGTGTAAATATATGCAGAAAATTCGTAGTTTGGAAGTTGGAGGAGGTGCGGGATTACCAAATTTTGTCCAGGGGCTGAGGAAGGTTGTTGAGGGGGTTTTCGGACATGTAGAAGAATGGAGCGAAACAGAATGACTTAAGAGTGTTCATCTGTGGGGAAGGAGGGGGGGTGGGGGTGGGCCTGGGAAAGGTTGGAGAGGGGGGGTAAAGGGGGTTTTTTGTGTGCGAGGGGCTTGGGACTTCCAGCAGGTATGCATGAGCGTTTTTTGATAGGAGTAAAATGGAGAAAAAGGGTTTTTTTAATACTTGACGTGCTGTTGGAGTGTGACAAGGTAACATTTATGGGGGGGTTCAGAGAAACCTGGGGGTGGATTGGCTGGAGAGGGGAAGTACAGGCTGCCTTGAAGGGGGGTTTTAAATGTTGCATTTTAAAAAACTGTTTTGTAAAAGCACCCTTCGGGAAAGAAAGTGATGGAGGAATGATGGTAAAAGTTTTTCTTTTTCGGGCCCCTCCCTTTGGGGGGAATCGGCCGTGTGATAAAAAAAAATGAAATGAACTGGGGAGCTCCCCAATGTTGGCCAACAGCCTCATCTTTCCCAAATTTCCCTAAGCCCAATCAACAAAATGCATTTCGCCCAAATATCTCTTTACTAGGTTGTGTAAAACTTTGAGAAAATGATCTTAATCGTCTCTTGTACAGAATCAAAAAATTTTTGTCCCCCCGTTCATGGTTTCATGCAGGGAAGGGAAAGAGTGCCTCATTGCTAGCCACATTTTCATCTGCACCTGAAGCTCTACACTCCCTTCCTTGACCTTAAATCCCTTTCGAAGAGCCAACCGAATGTAATCATTAGTGAATTTGCCAAAGGGATTTTGGGGAGGCTTCTTCGCTGGTTTAAAGTACCTGTAAACAGAAAATCTCTGTGTTGTTCCGGGACATAAAAGTGTAACTAAAGACTTAAATTAGGAACACCCAGGGGGGTGTGCTCGGCCCACACTGTTCAATTTTTAATTAATGCATTATTTAAGCTAAAATTTTCCTCACTAACAAAACAAGAGGTTCGTCAACGAGTAAAGTCCGAGGCGTACGGTGAAAACTTTTTCCCACAAGGCACAGTATCCTGGAGATAACCTGGAGGAGTTTGGGGGGTCAACCCCCCCGGGGGGCCCGGTCTGTACCGGGGCCTCTGGGGATCACGCCTGTTAAACCAGGCTGTTGTGCGGCTGCACGAAAAAATTTTCGAGCCACGCCCGGGGATCGGAAAACTGATTTGGGTGCTTGTCCATTCCAGCTTGAAGACTGCCGGGGGTTTTGGTAATCCCCCTTATGTGTGCTGGGAGGCAGTTGAACTTTGGGGCCCCCTGAATTTTGTATGGTCTCTTAACTGCTAGGACCCCCTGCTTTTCATTGGGGGGATGGTGCATGTCTGCAAGTCTTTGCTTTCGTTTGAGTGATTTTCGGGGCAATTTCGGTCTAGTCCCTCTAGGATTTTCCGGTGTATATAATCATTTTTTCCCCCTCCTGCGTTCCAGGGAATAAGGTTGGGAACTCAAGCGCCCCCAAGAATTGAGGTGTTTTATCTCCGTTATGGCGCCTGAAAGTTCTCTGTAATTTTCTAGGTCGGCAATTTCCCTGCCTTAAAAGGGGAGCTGTTAGAGTGCGCAATTTTCCCAGCCTGATAGAACAAGGCCCTGAAGGTGTCATCATGGGCTTGGCCCCCCTAGTTTTGAAGGTTTCATTATCCACCTTTCATTTTTTAGCGAGCGATTGAAAAATGTTATGGTCCTGAAGGTGAGATCCTCCGACATAATCACTCCCAGGCTTTGACTTTGGTGTTCCCCCTTTTTTGTGGCCAGAATTTTTTTTGTACTCTGATAAAGATTTAATTTCCTCTGTTTCCCATATCTGAGTAATGAAATTTCTCATGTTGAACTTCATATTTTTTTCTGCACCCCCACTGAAAGTTTGGGGTTGAGCCCGCCTGGGCCCTTGCGGTCTGCAATGGAAGGCATGTAAAGAGATTCGGGTGCATCTAAAAGGAAAGACACGGTGCTGGGGGTGACATCCTTGTCTATGTGGCATGAGGATGGGAAAAATGGGAGCTGTACTGTGCTTGTGGAACAGAGTTTTTCCCCGTAGCGCCTCGGACTTTACTCTTTTGCGCTATCCTGTGTTTGTTGTGGGGAAAAATTATGACCCATCGCCCGACTTTTCCTGTTATTTTTAGCGCGCATTTTGGCGTTTTTAACGCCATGGTCAAATTGTCGAAGGCTTTTGAAAAAGTCTTATTTATTCTCGCATTCTTTTTCTCTTCGTGCATTTAGGACCTGTCGTAGTGATCCGTAGTTGAGCTGAAGGAGCGCCCTGTTTAAACCCTGTTCCCCTGGGTTGTGTAACTGGGGGGTTTCTAGATGGGTGGTGATTTTGTTCTTGGGCCCCTTTTTCAAAGATTTTTTATTATATTTTTTCTATTGGTCTGTAGTTCTTTGCTTTTGCTTTTACGCCCCCTTTGTGGAGTGGGGTTGTTGTTTTTTTAGTAACTGGGGAGCCCCCCGGGGTTCCATGCCCCTCTCCATAGGAGGGAAAAAGGGGGGGCTCGTGATAGGGGTTTTTGCAGTTCTTGATAAACCCCAAGAGTTCCATGATTTTGGCCCTGGGGCAGAGTGCAGGGGGATGTCATTTATCGCCTGTTCAAAGTCTTTTGGCTCAGGATAACACGGATACTGTCTAATCAAATTTTGGGGCTCTCTCAAAAAAATTCATTTTGATCTTCGACTCTCAGTCTGGTTAGCGGCTTTAAAAACTGAGTCTTATTGGGACTTGATAGCTCACTCAAATTTTTTTCCCTAATCCTCATATCCGACATAAAAAAGGTGTTCCACGCCCCGGTTTCCTTTGCAGATGCACCCAAAATCTGCAGAATGTCTTCATTGCAGACATGCAAGGCTAGGGGACTCAACCAAATCTTTCATTTGGCTTTGCGGGAAACATATAAATTTAAAAAAAGTGAGAATTTCAATTACTCATTGGAAAAACATGAGGAAATTAAATCTTCATCAGGTCAAAACAAATTCGGGCCCACAAATAGAGCGAAACACCAAGCAAAGACCGGGGAGTGATTATGTCGGGGGATCTCACCTTCAGGACCATAACTTGTATCAAGCGCATTCTAAAAAAATGCCCAGGATGGATAATGAGAACCTTTCAAAATAGGGAGGCCAAGCCCATGAGGGCATCTTCGGGTCATTTTTGTTCTATCTAGGCGGGAATTTTGCTGCACTCTAACAGCACCTTTAAAGGCAGGTAAATTCCCCGGACCTGAAAATGTACAGAGAATTTCACGGCGCGCAAAATGGAATAAAACCCTCAATTATGGGAGCGCTTGAGGTTTCTAACCTGTATTCCCTGGAAGCAGGAGGGAGAGATACATGATTATATACCCTAAAAAATCCTAGAGGGAGTACGAACTTGCACACAAAATCACTCACTACGAAAGCAAAAGATTGGGAAAGACGATGCCCCCATCCCCCCAAATAAAAAGCGGGGTGTCCTGCACGTTAAAGCCCTACATAAGTGTCGGGGGCCCGAGACTGTTAACTGCCCCCAGCACACATAAGGGGGGGTTTCCAACAGACCCCTGGCAGTCTTCAAGTGGCATGGACAAGACCTAAAGTAGTTCCGATCAGCCCGGGGTGTGGCTCGTAGTTGGATTGCGTGCAGCCAGCAGCCCAAAAAAAAAAGCTGGTTTATCAGGGGCTGATCCACCGGAGGGCCTGGTACAGATGGGCCGCGGGGGGTTGACCCCCGAAAACTCTCCAGGTAAACTCCCGGTTTGGCCTAGTCAGCCCCATATTATGTGATTAGTTTTGTGATGATAAATGATTCACACCACCGGATTCTCCCCAAAACCCAAAACATTTTTAAACATGTACTAGCCCCTGTAGGGCCTGGGGTTGATAAACCCCTATGATAAAAACAAAGTCCAATACGTCCCCCTGACGAGAGGACGTTCGTCAGACCAGTTGCAGGGTCTTTTAGAATATGTAACAGATAAGGTATCAGGCTTTGAGATTTCCCTACTTGGACGTTTAACAAGCTTGCACCCTACAAGAAAAACTAAAAAAACTTTGAGTTGTGGCTGGGTTTCACCCCCGGGAGGTGCAAGTTAAAATTGTGAAAAATGATGTTCTTGTTTTATTAGACTTGGTTTTTATGCTGCGCCACTATTGCTCTTGTGTCTACTGAAAACTTGGAGGGCTGGAAAAATGCAGAACGAAGCAATGAGGGTCATTTTTGGATGCCCTCGTACTGCCAAAAATTTTAAAAATGCAAAAAAAAACTTTATATTTCCAAGCATAGAGATGGTTTTCTGAAAGAAATATCCTAATTTTGGGTTAAAATTCTCAGGCAAGTCATTCAAAACCCCGCACAGAACCCTCCAAACTTTCCCCAGCACTGGGGAACCTCCCCCCAATGGATCGGAAAACTGGAACAGACCTCCGCATGAATCAGATACATGATCTATGTCAAAATAAGGCAAAAAAAGGGCACTTCTCCCCTCCATGGAAAATTACCCCATTCAAACACCATTCCTCCATTCCCCAAAAAAACTACTCTAAAACACAACCAAAAATTCGCCCTTTAAACCAAACTGAGGCCTTAAGCTGTATTGTAAAATTAGTCCAAGCCACACTCTGCAAATTATTTACGCTGATGTTTGTTTACCAATCCATGTGCAGTGGTAGTGCGCTGTTGTGTACAGGTGATGGCTCTCTTAAAAAAATTGGAGCACGCATCAATAATTGGGGGTCTTCCCCCTTAGACGAAAAATGTTTGCCATACTCTTGCACTGAAATGCATCTATGTATCAAAAATTGCGTTTAATTTTAAAATGTTCTCTGCATCCTTAAAAGCTCTCAAATCATTAAGCATAAATTTTTGGCATGCTTGTGTCAGAAGCCGACAAAGGTTTGGGAGGATTGTGGACATGGGGTCAGGTGCACTGCTGGATTCCATCTCACATTGGTCTTCAGATGCTGAATAATGATAAATTGGCTAACTGTATGCTTTTTAAAAGGGGTAGATTACAAACTTTGGGTTTTAGGTAGTAGTTTGAGAAAATAAAACGAAAAGAAATTCAACTGAATTTTATGGACTTAAGGCAGGAGATTGACACCAGTGATCCTTTTATCTCACTCTATATGGAGGAGGAGCCCATGTCTATGGTGCATCAACAAAATAAGCACTCTTGGGTGTCATACTGCCGGCTCCCGGGTGGGTTACAAATACTTTTTTGGGAGGTTAAAATCACCACCCCCAGATGTGACCAAACGAAAGTAAATTTTCCAGATGGACTATTGTAATCCCGGTCTTATGTCTGGAGTGTGTAAAATTTTGAAATTTGAAACAAAATCACTCAGAAAGTTCAAGAAATGGGGAAAGTTTTTATCCACAGTGGTATATTACGACCCTTTTGGAGAAAAACCCGACTTTTTCTGCTTAAATAAAGCATTACCACATATGTGAATGTGTATGTGTGTGTTGGGTTGTGTGTGTGTGTGTTGCGTGTGTTTTTGGGTTTTTGTTGAGTGTGTGTGTGGGGTGTGTGTGTGTGTGTGTTGTTGTGTGTGTGGGTGTGTGTGGGTGGGTGTGTGTGTGCATTCCCTAGTTGAGATTGCAGGGGTCGAGTCCAAACTCCTGTTTTTTACCTGGGGAGAGTTCCCGGGGGGCAAACCCCCCGCGTCCCGTCTGGACAGGCCTCCCGGTGGATCAGAGCCTGATCAAACCGGCTGTTTCTGCTGGCGCCGCAAACCACGTACGGCCACAGCCCCCTGATCAGGACTGATTTTTGGGCTTGTCCAGTGTTGTGTGTGTGTGTGATGTGTGTGTGTGTGGGGTGTGTGGTGTGTGTGTGTGTGTTGTGTGTGTGTGTGTGTGTGTGTGTGTGTGTGTGTGTGTGTGTGTGTGTGACACAACAAAACAATATTTGCACCAAAAAATATTACAGTTGTGACCGGGGGTGGAAGTGGGAATTGCTATTAACTATATTTGTTCTATTGTACCGTATAAACGTAAGTAACCATTTTCAGTTTCTTTTTCCCTTTTTAACTTGGAGTTCATTTTCCTTTGTACCTAGTTCAGCTATCAAAACATTGGGGGTCCTGTCCCCCGGGCCCATTAGTACCCCTTTTAATCTGTAAATACCTTTGTAATTTCGATTGTGACCAGACCTCCCGGGTTCATACCTTTTTTAATTTGTGAGTTCATTACCTTTGTAAATTGTGAATTTTATTACATCTGTTTAAATTGCTCAGCATCAAAAAATTTGGAGTCCGTCCCCGGGGCCCAAATTTTGACCTCTGTAAACTTTTGATACCGCCCAAGGATGGGTATGGGGGGATATAAAATATTAAACTTAACTTAAAAATATAAAAAAAAAAAATGCTGGGTCACCTCTGGGCCAGGCACTGTCACCATGCTGGGCCGGGACTGTCACCATGCTGGGCAAGGCCGTCACCTGCTGGGGCAAGGCACTGGTTTACCATGCTGTGCCAGGCACTGTCACCATGCGGGCCAGGCACGTCCATGCTGGGCCAGGCACTGTCCCATGCTGGGCCAGGCAGTGTCACCAGCGGGCAGGCACTGTCACCAGCTGGGCCAGGGACTGTCACCATGCGGGCAGGCATGTCACCCTGTGGGCCCGGCACTGTCACCCTGCGGGGGAGGCACTGTCACCCTGCGGGCCAGGCCTGTCACCATGCGGGCCAGGCACTGTCACCATGTGGGCCCGGGACTGTCACCATGTGGGCCCCGGCCGTCACCATGCTGGGCCGGCCCTGTCCCCCCATGCTGGGACAGGACTGTCACCATGCTGGGGCAGGGACGTCACCTGTGGGCCAGGCACTGTCCCATGTGGGCCGGCACTGTCACCCCTGCGGGGGAGGATGTTTACCATGTAGGACAGGCACTGTCCCATGTTGGGGCCACACTGTCCCATGCTGGGACAGGGACTGTCACCTGCTGGGCCGCCGTCAAACCTGCTGGGACAGGGCCTGTCACCATGCTGGGGGAGGCACGGCACCATGCGGGCAAGGCATGCACCTGTGGGCCGGCACTGCACCGCTGGGCCAGGCATGTCCCCTGCTGGGCCCGGCACGTCACCACGGGCCAGGCACTGTCACCATGCTGGGCCGGCCTGTCCCATGTGGCCAGGCACTGTCACCATGCTGGGCCAGGGACGTCACCATGCGGGCAGGCACTGTCCCTCTGGGCCAGGCACTGTCACCATGCTGGACCGGCACTGTCACCATGGGGCCGGCACTGTCACCAGCTGGGGCCGGACTGTCACCTTTCTGGGCAGGCACTGTCCCCCGTGGGCCAGGCATGTCCCAGCGGGCCCCGGGACGTCACCCTGCTGGGCCGGCACTTCACCCTGCTGGGGCCGTCACTGTCACCATGCTGGGCCAGGCCTGTCACCAGGGGCCAGGCACTGTCACCTTTCTGGGCCAGGCACTGTCACCATGCTGGCCGGGCCTGTCACCATCGGGGCCAGGCCGTAAACCATGCTGTTATAATTCCCTTTGCAGAAACATCAAATAATATATAATTATACCAGAGTTTTGCCAGAAAGTTCAACTTTTTTTTTTTTAAGAATAATTTAAATTTTTCGTTTTTTTTTCCATATATTTTTTTTTTCCCTCGAGAGTCGAGAGTAGCAGGCCCCTTCATTTGTTGAAACTCTCTCTCTCTCTCTCTCTCTTCCCCCTTCTCTCTCTCTTCTTCTCCCTCTCTCTCTCTCTCTCTCTCCTCTCTCTCTTTACAGGGTTTGACAAGGAAAGGGTCCCTAGCTTTATTGACAGCTATTTACGGTAAGGATTCCTAACTTTATTGCAAGCTAAGAGCTTTTCCCTACAACAGCTCTTTTTGATAGTATTTTTTTTGTTTTGAGACTACAAGTGGGGAAAAAGGATGAATTGGAGCCATCTGTGGGCCGCATTTTCATTGTCAACGACTTTTCTCTTTGACATCTTTAGCTGTACAATTGTTCCATACTCAGTCATCCGGGGTATATGGATCTCGAGGGAGTGATTTTTGGAAAGTACAGCCAAGTGAATTGCTGTTTTTTGGGGCCCTTTTCTGGCATAAAAGCTTTTTTCACCCCTTCCTCAAAGGGGTTTCCAAGTGTGGTATTTTGACAATATTGGCCTTGTACATAACGTAAGGCCACCCACATCCTTCCCTGTGTTAAAGGGCTCTGCTGAAATGACGATCTACCGGGAGGGGCCGGCAAGAATGAGACGTTTTGCTCGTTCTCTACTCTTCAGCAATCGCAGATGGGGGGGGGCAGGTAAACCAAGTAGTAAACATATCAGGGTTGAGTGTACTTGTGCCTCTACAGAACTTGAAACCCCCTACTGAAAGCAATGCGAGATATGGCAAGTGCTGTAAGCCCCCTGGCTGCCTTTTTTTGCAAGATTTACAACAGGTTTTCTCGTTATTTTGGGAGTAAAATTTTCACCCCAAGGATATAAAAACCTTTTTCTAAATTAAATTAAAAATTTAAATTCAAAGTTTACTCTCTATAAGGTTTACAATACTGATTTACAGAATTTGGTTTTTGTGTGGTTTACATGTAGCAAAATAAGGTTTACGAGGTACCATTAGAAAACCCAGCATGGCTAGGCATTTCGGGCAGACTTGTTTAAATCTTAATTTTTTAAAAAATTGCAAATTATAGGTAAGTTGGGATTATGGCTAAGTGACAAAAAACTGTTTTTTGGTTTAGCATTAATGCTTTTGTTTTGGGACAGTACGTTTCAGTATTGGAGTATAAGATTCATTATTTTTGATTGAGATTAATATTTCGTTTTTGGTCAAATGGGGAGTGAGGTAAGTGTGAACCACCAGGGGGTATTCGTGTAGTTGTTTTACGGGTGTACAGGGAATAGTGTTTTCTAATGATGTTTTTTAAGGTGATGAATGTGTCTGCAGTTCTAGCTTCTCAGGTAGGGGGTTTCCCGATTTTTTGGGCCTTTGACAACATTGAATTTTTGTAAAGGTTTAGTCGGGCACGGAAATGCCGTAGAGATGTTTGTGTCTGGTGTTTGCCTGTGGGTTCTGTCACAACTATCAAGAAAAATTTTAGGTCAAGGGTTTTATTTGGGGTTTAAGGTCCGTAATGTTAAATATGTTTAAAAATGTTTAAGCAGAGTTTTCCCAATATAAATCCTAACACCGTGACACTGTAGCCCCTCTGTTTTTTTAGTGCAAGAAGTTAGGGGAATATTTTTTAATTATAGAACACAAAATTTAGTAGATTGAGATTTATCAAAAATATGGCAATTTATGGGGGTTTGGGGTTTTTTAGGGGGCTCTGCACCCCTTTTTAAAACACACAAAATCAAAGGGTTCTGGTCACTTTTTGAGCAGGGTTTTACAATTTTTTTCTAAGTGAGCAATATTCCAACTTTAAAAAAGGGTAGTTTTTACGAGTTTGGTTCCATTATAAAAATCCAGGGGTGAATTCCATTTCCAGCAAAAGAAAAAATTAATAAAAAAACAAACAACATAACAATTCAAAACATCAGTATTATCCTTATCCATGGTCTCCTAAATGCACTTCATTATGAACCCTTGGGATCCTTTGTATACGAGTCACGCGCCTTTTCTGTAATGTGTGGAAGGTTCACTATCCCTCGCACTCACCTCTCCCCCTTTTATTAACTCATCACTTCATCACATGTATCACTTCCCTCTCATTATACCGTGAACATACCCATTATCAAAAACCCGGGGCTCTCCACACTCGTAAACTACCAATACATTACACTCATCGATTGACTACATATGGTCTTCATGCCCTTATCATCTTCACTGTGATTGTAAACACCACATCAATTCTCATTTTATATTTAACACCATGCAAACATCAGTTTGTTTTTCTCACCACACTCATTTTAAATGGCTGACTTCTGTGGGTTGATGTACTCAAATTGCAACCTCTGAAGTTTTTTCCCCGTGGTGCTCAAGTTATTGTTTCAAACACTATTTTTGCTTTTCCAGTACTGTTATGTGCAGCTGCATGTTGTGTACCACCCCAGCAAGACTAGCTTCATCTGGAGGTATGAAGTCCCGGTCAGCTGAGTCAGGTGGCTGACTGACAGCTGACTCAGCCAGACAGATGGTGTCAACACCAGCAGCATTACTAGTGTTAAGATAAGATAAGATTTCGTTCGGATTTTTAACCCCGGAGGGTTAGCCACCCAGGATAACCTGGAGTTTACCTGGAGAGAGTTCCGGGGTCAACGCCCCCGCGGCCCGGTCTGAGACCAGGCCTCCTGGTGGATCAGAGCCTGATCAACCAGGCTGTTGCTGCTGGCTGCACGCAAACCAACATACGAGCCACAGCCCGGCTGATCCGGAACTGACTTTAGGTGCTTGTCCAGTGCCAGCTTGAAGACTGCCAGGGGTCTGTTGGTAATCCCCCTTATGTGTGCTGGGAGCAGTTGAACAGTCTCGGGCCCCTGACACTTATTGTATGGTCTCTTAACGTGCTAGTGACAACCCTGCTTTTCATTGGGGGGATGGTGCATCGTCTGCCAAGTCTTTTGCTTTCGTAATGAGTGATTTTCGTGTGCAAGTTCGGTACAGTCCCTCTAGGATTTTCCAGGTGTATATAATCATGTATCTCTCCCTCCTGCGTTCCAGGGAATACAGGTTTAGGAACCTCAAGCGCTCCCAATAATTGAGGTGTTTTATCTCCGTTATGCGCGCCGTGAAAGTTCTCTGTACATTTTCTAGATCGGCAATTTCACCTGCCTTGAAAGGTGCTGTTAGTGTGCAGCAATATTCCAGCCTAGATAGAACAAGTGACCTGAAGAGTGTCATCATGGCTTGGCCTCCCTAGTTTTGAAGGTTCTCATTATCCATCCTGTCATTTTTCTAGCAGATGCGATTGATACAATGTTATGGTCCTGAAGGTGAGATCCTCCGACATGATCACTCCCAGGTCTTTGACGTGGTGTTTCGCTCTATTTTGTGGCCAGAATTTGTTTTGTACTCTGATGAAGATTTAATTTCCTCATGTTTACCATATCTGAGTAATTGAAATTTCTCATCGTTGAACTTCATATTGTTTTCTGCAGCCCACTGAAAGATTTGGTTGAGCTGCCTGGGCTTTAGTTCTGCAATGGAAGAACTGTCATGCAGATTCGGGGTCATCTGAAAAGGGAAAGACCGGGTGCGTGGCTGACTCCTTGTCTATGTCGGATATAAGGATGAGAACAGATGGGTGAGTACTGTGCCTTGTGGAACAGAGCTTTTCACCGGAAACTGGCCTGGGACTTTACTCTTTTGATGACACTCTCTGGTTCTGTTAGTGGGAAATTAAAGATCCATCAACCGACTTTCCTGTTATTCCTTTGCACGCTTTTGTCGCTATTACGCCAGGCCACACTTTCGAAGGCTTTTGCAAAGTCTGATATATTACATCGCATTCCTTTTGTCTTCTAGTCATTTAGGACCTTGTCGAGTGATCCAATAGTTGAGACGACAGGGCGACCTGTTCTAAACCCGTTGCCCTTGGTTGTGTAACTGATGGGTTTCTAGTGGGGGGTGATCTTGCTTCTTAGGCCCCTTTCAAAGATTTTTATGATAGGGGTTTTTATGCTATTGGCTTAGTTCTTTTGCTTTTGTTTTACTCCCCCCTTTGGGGGAGTGGGGATGTTTTTTTTTTTTAGTAACGTGGGACCCCCCCGTGTCCATGCCCCCTCTCCATAGAGGGAAAAAGGCTCGTGATAGGGGCTTCTTGCAGTTCTTGAGAACACAGATTTCCCATGAGTCTGGCCCGGGGGCAGAGTGCAGGGCATGTCATTATCGCCGTTCGAAGTCTTTTGGCGTCAGGTAACACGGATGGCTTTTTTTAACAAATTTTGGGCTCTCTCTAAAAAAATTTATTTGATCTTCGCTCCATCGGTTAGCGGCTTTCTAAAAAATGAGTCATATTGGGGCTTTAGTAGCTCACTCATTTCCTTGCTGTCATCTTTTGTAGGACCCATCTTGTTTAAGTAGGGGCCCAATACTGGAAACGTTGTTCTCGATTTGATTTGGCATAGGAGAAGAAATACTTTGGGTTTCTTTCAAATTTCTTTTATGGCTTTTAGTTCTTCCCGCGTTTCCTGACTCCTAAAGGATTCTCTTAGCTTAAGTTCGATGCTTGCTATTTCTCTGACCAGTGTCTCCCTACGCATTTCAGATATATTGACCTCTTTTGGGCCGCTCTGTTATTTTTTTCCGTCGCCTGTAAAGGGAGCGCCTGTCTCTTTCTGTTTTCTCTACTCCTCCTTTTTCTTAGAGGAATAAGCCTTGTGCATACATCGAGTGCCACCGAGTTAATCTGTTCTAGCATAATTTTGGGTCTGTGTTGCTTAGTATATCTTCCCAGCTTATATCGGTTAGGACTTGGTTTACTTGGTCCCATTTTAAATGTTTTTGTTATTGAAGTTGAATTTGGTGAATGCTCCCTCGTGACTAATCTCATTATGTGGGTCTGGGGCTCCCCCCATACATGACTGAACCTCAATTATGTTGTGATCTGAGTATATTGTTTTGATAGGGTGATATTTCTTATCAGATCATCATTTTTTAGTGAAGATGAGGTCTAGTGTATTCTCCAGTCTAGTAGGCTCTATTATTTGCTGGTTTAAATTGAATTTTGTGCAGAGATTTAAAAGCTCGCGTGAGTGTGAGTTTTCATCAGAGCTGCCTCCTGGTGTTATTACTGAAAACAATAATTATTTGCTATATTCCTCCATTTTAGGTGCCTTAAGTTGAAATCCCCCGGGAGCAAGATGTTGGGTGCAGGAGCTGGAAGGTTTTCCAGACAGTGGTCAATTTTTAACACTGTTCCCGGAATTGCTGGGATGCTGCATCCGGAGGGTTGTAGACTATCACAATGACTAGGTTTTGGTCTCGACCCTTTTCTGCTAAAACTTCCCACTACTCATTTGAGGCATTTAGCAGTTCTGTGCAAACAAGTGACTCTGCAATGTACAGGCCACCCCCCCCCTTTTGCCTGTTCACTCTGTCACATCTGTATAGGTTGTAACCTGGGATCCATATTTCGTTGTCCAAATGATCCTTTATGTGGGTCCCCAGTGAAAGCCGCGAACATTGCCTTGCCTCTGTAAGCAGTCCACGGATGAAAGGGATTTTGTTGTTTGTTTGCTGGCTTTAGACCCTGTATATTTGCAAAGAAGAATGTTATCGGACTGGTGGTATTGTTGGTACTGGGGGGGGATTTTTTTCCAGCATTAGTATCTGTATCTGTTGGTTTGGAGTGGAGGCCATCGACTGTGGTTCCACTCCAGGAATGACTGATTTGGTGTTTCGATTTCTGCCATTTCCTGCCCGTTTTTTTCCTTCCTGGGACTAAAAACCTCTCCCTCTTGAGTGGCTGTGGCTACCCCCGGTTTTCCCATGCCTGGATGTTTTGTATCTTTTTGTCCCCCTTTTGATGGTATGCCTGGCAATTTAAGTTATAGCCAGTCTTTCCTGTACTGAAGATTTTCACGTTAAGGGGAAAAAACTTACAGGAAAGGGGGTTTGCATTTTTTTGTTGTCATATGGCATGGGATTTTCCCAGGGGGGTCATAGTTGCACTCCCATCTGTTTTTTCCAGATTTCCCATGCCAGCAGATACCGAGTGCATAGTATGTGCCAGGTTTGGGTTTCCGTTTCCCTTGGGTTTCTGTGATGTTTTCCCCTGTTGGTGCATTTTTCCCCGTCTTATTCTATCCCCCAACCACATGGACTCCCACCAGTTTTTTGGTAATATATCCTCATATTCTGGGGAGTCCTTTTGTTTGCTATTTCCTGCGGTATTTCTGTTTGCAATTTTGGGTTTTATTTTATTTTGACTACACTTTTTTCCCCTACTATGGCCCTGTCCCCTATGAGGTTTTCATATGTTTTTCCTTCCTGCGTATAATTCCCGACTACCTGGAAAAAATCTCCAGTTCACCTTTACGTCTCCCAGGACGCATCTCCAGTTTTCCCCATTACGTCTCCCGGGGACGCCATCTCCAGTTCACCATTACTGTCCCCCAGGACAGCACCTCCAGTTGACCATTACGCCCCCCAGGACAGCACCTCCATTTCCCCATTACGTCTCCCAGGACAGCACTATCAGCCCCCCTTTTCTGACTACCAGGACTCATCTCCACCCTTACAGTTTCTGACTACAGGCCAGATAAAGGGCAGTACCTTTCACCCGGGATTTTTTTATGTTCCCATCTGTTTAAAAAAGTTTCCCGGGTTTTTAGAAAGGCTTTTGATGTTACCTCTTTTAATACCCTTGTGATTTTAGTCCACAGATTTATCTCATTTGGGCATACCCAAAAAAACTTCCCCTGTTTTAAATACTGCTTGTAGCAGTTCTTGTTATCGCAAAAGGGGCGTACACCAATTTCCACAGAAATGACTTTTTATACATGTGGAAGCCCGTTTGTTTGCTACCAAGACACACACAGCTTCATAATGATTTGAAGGGTTGATTTACTGCAATTCTACTAGAAAAACCTCTTGAAATTTATTAAAAAACCTGCTAGGGGGGTGCACAACGAAACCGTTTGAAACCATTTCCCCCCGGGTTCGGCCCTAAGGGTTCGACCAGTAAAGGGGTTGGGACCAGTCTATCTGATCTACAGGGGTCATTTAATTAAACCATACTGGTGGGTGATTTGAGCTAACACATGAAGGATCTACTGGAAATTTTCTACCCGGTAATATGTATTTGATTGAACAAAAAAAAATTTTCGTGTTGAAAGCCGGTGACTGCGGCACTCCACAATGACGAAACGGTCGAGCCTCACCCTTGTTTATCAATCGCTGTATCTAGCTTCTCTATTTTTTTTTCCGTCCCACCACAAAAAAAATTATATTATCACTATAGTTGACTGGTGAAAATTTTTGGAGGAAGGGCGCTTTTCTGTAGTAAAAATTTGCTTCTCGTTGGTAAGGGGACCGCTGTAACACAGGTTATATAAAAATTCACAGAAAAAGTCGGGTTTTTAAAAAAAAAAAAACTAATGAAAGTCACCCACCCCACTAAGACCTTTATAATACTGGTTAGTTGCTACTAAAACACTGTTTTCTGCTTTTTCACGGTATCACTAGTTTATTGCATACCAGCAGGCCGGGAAAAAGATTTTTAAAAAACAGCTCCCTGGGGTAATTTCTGGCGACTTCGGCACCTTCCTCTAGGGGCTTATCACTATCCCAAAAAAAGTCAGTGCGTCATCGAGGACTGTCTAATTTATTTCCATTGGGGCCTTAATCTTTTCCCCCAGGATCGACCCCACCCGTCGACAACACCCAGGTACCTATTTCGCTGGGGAACAGGACAACGTGTAAGGGGAAAAGTGTCGAAATGTTTCCCCCCCGCCGGGAAACGAACCCGGGCCCTCCCTGTTGAAACGGGGGGCTTTTTCCACCGGCCCCCGGCCCCGGTTGGGTTGGTCAGACGGACGTCTCTGTTTTATGTACCTCAAGGACTCGCTAAAAACCCTATTTTTCTGAAACAGGCATGGGTCATATTTAGACTGAATATCTGGTAGGCCTACTGCCTCATCATCTAATACATTCCAGTGCTACCCGACGAATTGATTGACTACTGGGAACGCCGATGAACGACACCCAAAAAGGTAAGAATATTTTGTTGTGGGGATAGCCAAATTAGGTAATGGAAAGGGGGTTTCGCTTGAAGGACAGGGGTAGGAACAGAGGTTTGCTTTCCGGGGCTGGGAGGAGGATATTGTTAGCCTCTGGGGTGACATCATGAAAGGGGATGGGGGCAATCCATTATCTGTCCAGGTGGAGCAAAGAGTGGCAGACGTAGGAGTGAAGACCTGATTTGCAGGTATAGGTCAGCAATAGAATAATTAGGAAAGGGTGAGAACCCCTCAATGTGGTATTTTGCCAAGGAGGGGAGTTGAAAAGAATGGGTTTTTTTAGGGCCAATTTTGGGGTCAATTGCTGGGTGGACAAATACGTAAGGAAAATGCGGTAAAATTCATTGACAACTGGGGGTGCTTCTAGGCAAAAATACTGTATGCCAGGGATGGGGTTCATTACTAGGTGTGGGGTGGGAGCACTGGCAACTGCAGTGGGGGACATTGGGCTTTTAAACTGGGAATAGTTTTGTGGTATGGGTTTTTCAGGAAAAAAGGAAGTCCCAGTGTAGTAATATTTCGAGTTCAAGGGGAACTAGTAATAATAAGAACGAGGTAGATATTGAAAGCCAGGGACCTTGGGATAAGGACAGTAAAGGGTTTTTTAAAAAATAAAATGAGCAGGAAGGTTTTAAAGAGAAAAGGGAGTCTTTTAAGTTTATTATGCTAATTTTCCATAGGGTAGGAATAAATGGACGAGGAGAAAATTTCTATGCAGGTAAAAATTGATGAAAATTTCCTTAATGAGATGTGGTTTTTTTAAAAAAATCGGGACATGCTGCGGAATGCAATCAGGGGTTTTTAAAATTTTTCCAAGAAGAAAATATTTTGGGAAAGGGGGGTGGGGTGATATTGAAGTCCAGACGTTTATGGCATAAAAACGGGGATAAATCGAAAATAAACAAAAAAGAGTCTGTTTTGGGTAAATTTTTAGAGGGGCATGAAAAACGTTTTAGGAGAATATACCCTCCCCCAAACTTAGATAGGGGCCAAGGGGAAAAAACTATGGGAGGGAAAATTTTTAAGGCCACAAGGACGATAATTAGTAAATTCTAGAGGGTTTAAATTAGTCATGTTGATTGGAATTTCTTGACTGGGAATTTGAATCATACGACTTCTTAGAATATTTCAGGGTTTTTTTTGAAGCAGTTTGTACAAACCTACAAGGGGGAAAAAACCCGCTTTACATTAGGCAAACAATAATCCCTTGTTTAAAAAATTTAAAATTTCAAGGGAAATGGGGGCACGACCACAAATAAATTCATTTAGATTTAATGGAATACGATATAGCGTAACTCAGTAAAAAGCCCAGAATTTCCTTAGCAATTTCATGGGGTTTTGAGAACACTTATCTCGTTTTCTGGGGGGAACAAGAGAGCTTCAAATGACAGTTTTTTTGAACCTATACTGCTGCCAAAGAGCGTTATCCCATATAAAGAAAATTAAAAATCAAATAGAAATGACCCAAAAGGGGTGAATAATAGGCCAAATATACTAGGGATAAGAAAAGGAATTTATAGGGGTATCAAAAGAGGGGAGGGGCATCTTATGAATCAGTTTAAAATTTACATTTAAAAGGGGAAATTTAAAAAATAAGAAAAGCTAAAAGGGACTATGTAATTAAAGTTGCTAGGGATTCTAAAACTAACCCAAAAAGTTTTTTTCCAGGTCTATAGAACAAAAGTTAGAGATAAGATAGGTCCCCTTAAAAATAACTATGGGCACCTTACTGAAAAAGAGAATGAAATGTGCTTGATTTTAAATAATTATTTTCTCTCAATTTTTACACAGGAAGACACTAACAATATTCCAGTAATTAATTTTTACAGTGGGTGTGGAAAATTTTTGATTTTCCGATGCTATAGTGCCTAATAGGTGTTTAATGTGTTGATATGAGTCAAAAATGTATTTGACAATAGGATAGAACCAAGAGTTCCCTTGGCGCATGCGCGGATGTGCGGGGGTATAGGTCGACTCGGGCCATGGGGGAGGCGGGAGTGTTTTGAATGTGGTGAGGAGGCTGGGAAAGCATGGAACCGGGGAAATTGGCATTCACAGCAGCCTAAGGATTAATATAGGCCTCATTTCATAATAGGAAGTGTCGTAACAGTTCCTGGTGAAGAGTGAGGGAACGTGATTTACGGGACCACCGTAAAAAGGGGTAAAATTAGTGAATAATGGTTCGACCCGATGTGACTGGTGCAGGGCTTATGGTGTGTGTCCAGGGAAACCCGTGTGTTAATCCTCGCTCATCGCCTCAATCTTAATGGAGTGACTCTAATGTTTTATAATAATTATGAGCGTTAAATCGTCTTGTGAATGGTGATTAATCAGTGATAATAACATTGAGTTAAGAGAATGCGGGATGTGAAATAGATCGCCCTGCTCCGAGTGAATCGTGATTCTCGTACCCAAAGGGAAGTGAAGCTTTATGGAATCACGACTTCTAAACCGGGACAAACCGACGGATACCTCGTCCTGCTGGAATAAGAACCGTGTCGGTGTTGCAGGACATCGAAATGAGATGGTGAATGGAGGAAATAAGGAGTTCAATCACCCACAGTTAAGTAACCTTCTAGATTTTAGCAGACTGATACTGGCCATTAGTATGTTGTAATTGGATAGGTTATGATGATCCCGCTACATCAAATGACCGCCAGAGAAAATCTGGTAAGTGGAGGATTATGTACAAGTGTGTTTCCTTGATGGATATTCCATGTTAACCTACCTCCCCTCCCCTTCATTCACTACCCCAATATAATCTAATACAGTCCACAATTAATTAGCACACCGTACTTGTGGGTGTAAACCAATCCATACTGGTCCGGATAGATATGGATAAGATTGTGAGGTCGAAGGAACCACTTGCCGTGACCCGGGGTGGTTAAGTTTTCTCACATGTCTACACGGGGTGACTACGGTAAACAAAATGGTTGTCTCCCAATGAGTTTACTTGTAAGCATGTAATGTTGAAGTAATCAACCCCTAGAAATTTTCATATCTGCCCGCTGGTCCTTCCTGAACCGGATGCAATCAGTGTAAAAAATTAATTGAATTAATTACTTAAAAAATTAAGTGACTGATTGAAGGAAGTGGGTGTAGGGTGCACAAGTTTAATCGATCGTGTGATGGATGATAATTAGCCCAATTATTGCTGCACATG
>NW_026472708.1:0-29933 GCF_026875155.1 Cherax quadricarinatus
TTTACCTCCTGCTCTTCCCCCACCCCCCACCCACCCGAACAACCCTCCCCCTCCTCCCACCCATGACTCGCAATGGACTGGTCTCCTTTACTAAAACAGCCACTCCTCCCTTAAAAGCATTGCCTGCTCACAAACAACTTATTCCTCTCAATCGCAACTCACTACCTGCTTATGGTTATGCTCCTGTTAGGAAACAAACATCCACGTCTGCCTTTTGAGGAACCACCCCAAACCCAAATCCCCTTTTTCTTCAGTCTTGAGGCCATTAGCATTTATTGTTACACAACTGAATGGTCGGGGAAAGGCGGCTTCCTCTGTGCCGCTGTGGCTTGTCACACTTCCTTCAAGCTGCTCACACTTTCCTTACTATTTTTAATAAGACCCCTCCCCCCCCTGCCCCTCCCCCCGATTTTCCCTGTACTCCCCCCCCCTGTAGGGGATTTTCGAACCACCTCTGCCGTGCCTTCTTCCCTGGTCTTTGCCCAGGTGTTAAAACGTCGTTTTATTCAGTCAACCCGCTGGCCGCTTCCTAGAACTGCCTCCCAAAGCCATCTCTTCCTCAGGTACATCCTCCCTGTGTACCTCTGCCACGATGGAAATAATTGGTATAAAATACCGACACAATGGAAATATAAACACAAATGCAGTATATATTTCCATTGTGTCGGTATTTTATACCAATTATTTCCATCGTGTCAAACACTGCAGTAGAAATGGATCCTTCACACAGAGAATACCTGGACCTTCTTCAAAAGCCTTACTCACTTCGCAACAGACAAAAATTTTCTTCGTGAATGCATCGAAGAAATGGTCTTACCAAGATCTACTCCTCCTCAAATTGCCAACATCAAACCACCTTTCTCCGCTACAGCTCGGACCTACCTTGAAGAGTGTGCAGATGACTTAAACAATGCTACAAAGGAAGCTTTTCTCCAAGCCAGAACACTAGGCACAACCTCCGGGGAAAACATGAACAGACGCACCGCCGAAATCATTGCAGCAGAGTTACCACAGCGAATGTTTCAACAGAAAAATCAGACTTACAGGAAACTACAAACACCTGCGATAATAGTAATTGGAAAAAGTTTAGGAAGACCTAAAAATTATTTCAAAATTTTTCATCTCGTCCACTGTCAACCACAGAAACTGAAGCCCTCAGTTTAGGCCTCAAATTCGCAACGGGGAATTGCGGAAACCAAAACAGACCTCAATTTCACCGCCAAAAACACAGAAAACAATGACTCCGACTTCCAAAAGGCTATCTTCAAGGCATCATTCAGCAGCCACCCTAACACGCAGCTCCCCAGTCATACCTCGACGTTACATCAATGCACTCAAAGGTTTAGCAGAAGACACGACCATCAGGGTCACCACCGCTGATAAAGGAGGTGGTGTTGTTATCATGAACACTGACGATTACAGGAACAAAATGCTTAATCTACTTAATGACCCAGATACCTAAAAAACCTCTCACAACTAACCAAGTGGACAACCTCACTAAAACTTTTCTTCAAAGGACTCGCCGCATTCTGAGGGGCTCAGAAAAAGGGAAAAGAAACTTCTGCCAAAACCATGCCCAGAAAACCCAGACCTGCCGGGAATGTACGGCCTGCCAAAGACTCACAAGCCTGGTATACCACTGAGGCCATATCCTCGGGAATTAGGCAGTGCTCCCCCCAGCTCTCGGGGAATTCTCGCCAAACACCTCTCTAAACTCTTGGCACTATCAGTCCGCACATCTCAAACACTCAGGTGATCTTCCAATGCATTCGCAACATCAACATCAGGAACAAGAAACTTTCCAGCCTTGACGTGACTTCCCTATTCACTAAAGTACCTACTAAACAAGCCATCGATCTCTTGCGCAGGAAAATTGACGATTCACATGATCTTCCCATTCCAGCCAGCGATTTCATCGACCTTGTTGAACTATGTGTTGGCTTTACGTGTTTCTCTTTCGAAAATCACCTCTTTCAGCGACTTTTGGACTACCCATGGGTTCGCCACTCAGTGCAGTCCTGGCGAACCCATACATGGAACATCTAGAAGCCGAACGTTTTTCCACCATTATTCCTTCGTCGTCACCTGGCTCCGTTATGTTGACGACATTCTCCTCATAAAATCCTAAACGCTTCAACGTTCAAGCTCTCCAAGACAAGCTAACCAGGTCGAGCCTTCAATCCAATTCACACTTGAAGAAGAAGTCGACAACACTCTTCCTTTTCTTGATGTTCTACTCTGCAAAGCTGACCACGAACTTCGTTTTAAAGTCTATCGAAAACCCACCAACCAAAACGATCTTCTCCACTTCTACTCTCACCACGACACCAAAACCAAACGTGGTGTAATTATAGGGTTCTTCCTGCGTGCACTAGAATCTGCAGCAACGAGTTCCTTGAGGAAGAATGCACTATAATTGAACAAGTATTTTTCCAAACTCCACTATCCTCGTCACTTCATCAGAGACTGCAGACGGCGAGCATTAAACATCTTCAACACACCCAGAGAAGACACTGCCCAGAAGAGATACATAGTCCTTCCCCCCAACTCCATTGCCAAACATGTTTCCAACATCTTTGCCAAAACATCATTCCAAGTATCTACCTCCACAACCCCGCCATCAAGGCACCCAGTAGTAGACAGGACAAGCCTCCATCCTCTGCAGGGGTATACATAATTTCCCCTTTTAATGACTGCAACAAAAATTTTACGTGGGCGAAAAAATCAAGAACCTCCAAAAAACGTATTTCAGAACCCAATATGCAAGCAGGACTGACGATACAAGGAATGCTGTGTACAACATCGCAATTCACACAACCATTTAATTAACTACAGAAACTCAAGACTTATAGCCACAGAAGACAACACTCAATACAGAAGAAATCCTGGAATCATCGTTTATCTCTATAACCAACAAAAATTTTAACCAGAACAATGGCCTTCTATAACATAGCTGAACCTCGCCAAGAAACTTCTTCATCGCTATCCCACATAAGAACATGAAACACTGCAGAAGGCTACTCACAACTTGTCCAATATCCCGCCTAGCTACCCAAGACTCTACAACCCCACCCGGTAGATCATCTGATGCAGCAATCTTCACCTGACCTCAACGTTCTGAACTATAAATACTCCCGTACCTTCCAACCCCAGGTAGATCCGTGTGTGACTTGAAAAAGCCCACTGCGTGGGTGAAACGTTGTCAATAAAGGATCACATTATACTGCATTTGTGTTTATATTTCCGTACCTCTGCCACCACAAGTGTATCCTTTCCACTATTCCCTGTTACTTCCGTCTTCTCACTCAGCCCTTGCAATCGCTGCCTATCACTGGTCCGTCCATCCATGTCCTCTCCTACCAAAGTCTCCTCCAAGAATTCCTGGAGCACAGACTCCAAGGACACCTCCTGTGTCGACTCCGCCACTTCCTCCACTACCACAGGCGTTGGAGAAGGATCTCCATCCTCCACCGGGAGTGTGACACACGTCCCCATCTGTTCTCCCTCCTTCTCCACCTCCTCACTCCATAGAGGAGTCCCAGTTTTCGCCGTCGCCACGACACTGTCTGCTGGACCTCCTCCACCGGGGCTGGCACCCCTGAGGCAACTCTACGTGCACATTGCGCCGCTATATGTTCATAAGAGTTGCAAAGACGACACGTCCTCCTTTGTCCCGCATAAGACACATATACCTGAGTTCTGTTGCCTGGCAACATCACATACGAAGGTATAGGCTTCTTTAATGTCATCTTGATGTTGTATGAACCTTCCGGGAGGCCCTCATATGGTCCATCCCGCCATACCCCTCCTCTAGCCTCATGAATGACTCCGTAGTTGCTGAAAACGTCCTCTATACCGAACTTGGTCGCCTCACCCGTACCCACGTATAGTAAGTAGACACGTCATGCATACACACATCCATCGTCGAGTTGAGGCACATTCGCGTTCCTGGTACTCCTCCACCACACTGCTGTAGAAACTGGCCCTCAAACTTCACAAATACTCTTTTGATCCCATTAAGGGCCACACCATACAGTTCCTCGTTAGGAATGCCATATAGATCCCTAATAATTGCAGGTAGAAGTACGTTCATCGTAGCAGGGCTCAGAGAACCCCTTAACAGCTCAATGCAGACTGTGTTAATCCTCCTGCCGGTGTAATCCGCCATGTTTGATCAGTGAAAACTGCGCAGAAACCAGGTGAAGTGGGAGCTACTGCGCAGTCCGTCCGCACGGCCCAATAGCGATGCGAACAATTATCTGGCAGAGTTGTGGATGCGTGGAACAGTCTTCTCGGTGGGGTGGTTGAGGCTGGGACCCTGGGTGGCTTTGGGAAGAGATTGGACAGGTGTGTGAGTGGGGGGGAGGAGGCTGGGTTTGATTGGTGTCGTTGGGTTCGGGAGTTATCTCTTGGGTAGCTTTGGGAAGAGGTCTCTTTGATGAGGACCTGCCTCGCATGGGCCAGTGGGCCTTCTGCATTGTTCCTCCATTCTTATGTTCTTATTAGAAATCTTACTTATGAAGAAAGACTGAAGACTCTTAAATTACATTCTCTTGTTAGACGAAGAATGAGGGGAGACCTGATCGAAGTCTATAAGTGGAAGATAGGTATTAATAAAGGGGATATTAATAAGGTCTTGAGGATGTCTCTCCAAGAGAGAACCCGCAGTAATGGATTTAAATTAGACGAGTTTAGATTTAGAAAGGACATATGAAAGTATTGGTTTGGAAATAGGGTAGTTTTTTTTTATATATTTTTATTAGAAACCTTACAAAATTACAAAGGATGCATAATAAAGTACAGGAATACAAAACATTCTTTTGTGCTACTTGTACCAGGTTATTCCCGGCTGGAACAAGTATTATAACATCTTATTATAGCAAACAATACACGCTAAGACAAACCTCACTAAAGTCATTAATAGTTGCCACCAAGCCATTGTACCCACAGCAAACACCAAAATGAAACTTTACATAGTTTAACAATATAAAATGAATACCTGACATGTTCTATTACAACAAAACCAACATACAAATGTACAACATCACAAGATTACTAAAGTTGAAATTTTCACACATGACTAAAACCATAACCACCTTTAACACACAATATATGTACTACACATATCATGTCAGTAAAGTAAAAAAGACCCTAACTAAAGCTACCATAACAACTACAACACAAGACAAAACTCTAACATACCCGCTATGACAGGGTACATACCCTCTATGACAGGGTACAGAGTATTGGTTATGTTACATTAGATCCTAACCAACAGGAATTCGAAGGAACGTATTATTCCTTATGCACAATAACAATAGAGAAACAGTATTTTACTATTATTAATATGTTAACCCTCAAATACAATAATTCTGATACAGAAAACAGAACAACATACATGTAACATACAATAATAAAATAACCCAAAACAAGTTTTTATAACAAACCTCGGCACATTAAAGGGTTTAAAACCAAACCCTATACATAATTAAACCTTCCACATATGTATATCAACCGAAAATCTCGTCCACAAGACTTATTTGGTATAACCCCATAAAAACATGGTATAGACCCAAAACCTATACACACACTTAAATTTTTTCACATAGAACCTTCATCAGACAATAAAAGTTAAACATAAGACAAGAGGAGTAATAAGGATAAGGCTGCTGTAATTTGCCAGTCCCAAAAGACCTGACACGCATCTCAGTTTTTTTTTTTTTTTTTTTTTTTTTTTTTTTTTTTTTTTCTTTTTTTGAAACCAACTTGCCAATCCAATTACTTAGAAACGAGATCCTATGGGCTCGGTATCCTGGCTATCAAGGAAATTTTTAAAACCAGTGAACATAACCATCAGGCTTAGAATTGTAACCCTGGAAACCACACTTATTCTCACTATGACAAACATTCTCGTGAAACATGGCGTACCATCCATACCTAATTTTCACTACCTTCCTCTTACACACTACATAAGCTCCAGAGAAAAACAAAAACAACCCCCCCCCTTTACATCCCTTATAAGGAGACCACCCTTTGTCCATCCTCAGGGACCCCGACAAAGGGAACCCACAGTGAGGTTCTATAACCTTCCAGGGAAACTTTTTTCCAGGACGCCCATAAACCTGCTATTCCTACACTTCGTCCTATAGAATCTAGCCCCCAAAAGTTTTATTCCTCTTATCACCCTTAATCCCCCCATTCCCCATGAAATGTCCAGATAATCCACTATAAATACATTATAGCCCTTCCAACATCCCTAGGCACTCCCCCTTTCATCTAGTAGTAAAGCCCTAAAAACGGCAAACGACCCCCCTCCTCCCCAACAATCTGATAACCCCACCCATCCATGATCTCACCCCCTCCAAGGAGGTACAAAAGAAGACCACATGAAACGCCGTTTCAACATCGCCACAAAACTGACAAAAAGCCTCTTCCACAAACCCCATACAACGTAACACCTCCTTGGAAGCCAGAATCCCCATGATAAAACTATACACTAATTCTCTTACTCTAGCCGGTATCCGAAGCTTACTAAAATCTTTCCAAAAAAACCCCCAATCATACGTTGGATACACGGCTACCCCTTGCATAATTCCCTGACCTTTCACTACCCTCACCAACCTTTTCACTTTGATGTTATCCCCTGTTGTGTTGTCAATAAAAATCTCAACATATCTTCACAAAGTGAGATTAAGACACATGTGCAACATCTGGGTATCTTTATTGTAGACGTTTCGCCATCCAGTGGCTTTATCAATACAAATTCTAGGACATAACTTGAAGACAGTAGAACTATGTACAGAAGATGAGGTAATCAGTCCCTCAACCTCATCTTGTCGGTATTATATACCATTCGCACACAACTTGTCAGACACTGCAACATCATGGAATCTTAATTCTGAGGACATGTACATAACCTTCACGGCTACGACAACTACTACTACAACTAACCCATCTCTTTGGGAAGGACCTACTTCCACTGGGGAATCCCGCCTACCAGTGAATATGCCCTCGTCTGCTACACCTGACGTTACTATATAAGCGCCAGGATCCTTTCTTCTGCTTCAGAATCTCCACGACTATGGTGTTCTTCGCACCTACTCCTAGGTTGAGGGACTGATTACCTCATCTTCTGTACATAGTTCTACTGTCTTCAAGTTATGTCCTAGAATTTGTATTGATAAAGCCACTGGATGGCGAAACGTCTACAATAAAGATACCCAGATGTTGCACATGTGTCTTAATCTGATCTTGTCGGTATTATATACCATTCGTACACATATCTTCACAAAACCTCAATTCCTTGCCACTCCACCATTTACGTGCCTCCTCCATAACTCTTCCTACTTTAGCGCCCCTCACACCCCCTTCCCTCATAGACCTCCGCTTGATATATACAGCCATTACTCTCAGTCCTAAAGGCAACAAACCTAAACCTCCTCTTTGAACATCCGTCATAACTACCTCCTTACTTAACCATGCCCTCCCAAATCCCCACACAAACTTCAGCACCCTCCTCTGCATTTCTACAATATCTCGTGCCTCTAAGGGAAAAACCTCTGCCACCCCCATACCTTGCTATAGACAAGTGAATTTACCACCACTACCCTCTGATATAATGCTAAGTCCCTCGCACTTAAACCTCCTAGTCTACTTAAAACCTTACCGTGACAGACTCCGAATTTACCCTTCTGCATGCCTGCACTTCTGCCATATACCATATCCCACATACCCTGATTTTGTCAACCACTGTCCATCCTAACCCCATCCCTAGGCCCCCCCCTATCCAATTACCTACCTCTAGTAACCTTGATTTCACCGTATTAACTCTCATTCCGGTTATTCATACCAAACATCTGAATCACTCCACCCACCCTCCTTAACTCCTCCTTACCCCGTAGCAAAACAGTAGTATCATCCACATACCAACGATGCCCCCTTTGCATCCCCCTTCCATCTCCTGTTTGTCCATCACCCTCTCAACAGACTCATAAAAAGGATTCTGCACACACGCAAAGAGCAGCTGTGACATCGGACAGCCCTGCCTCAAACCTCTCTCCATCGGTACACTTCCACCCAACCTCCCATTGACCTGTCCCCTTACTCTGCCTCAGCATTACAGAGTGTTCACCCACCTCACTCCCCCCTCCCGAAACCCAACCTCTCTAAGAAAACCCCCTAAGAAATCTCTGTCCACGCAATCATATGCATTAAACCCCAATCTAAACCTAGTATTCCCCCCCCCGTACATCTCTCTAGAAAATCCCTAATCAACCCATGCCCATCCCTCATCTTTCTTCCCGGAATTCCCAACTGCCCCCTATGTAACACAAAACCCCAACACTTTCCTCATTCTGTTGCCAAAACTCTTAGAAAAAATCTTGTAACCCGAGCACATTAATGTAATCGCACGGTAATCATTTAAAAACTCGGCTTTCCCATCTTTTGGGCACTAAAACCGTGACACCCGTTCTTTGCGATTTCCCCATCCCCCCACTACTTAACATACAATTCAAAACCCCACCAGACAATGCTGTACACCCCCCCAATGACACCTATAAAAATCGTTTGAAATGCCATCTATGCCTGGGGTTTTACCCTGGCACACCCCAAAAACTGCCTCCTCCACCTCCTTTACACTAATTACTACCCTCGATTCTGTCACTGTCCTGCTCACTTAATACCCTATTAAACCCTTCATCCCCAAACCGTCCCTCACCCATCCCCCGCCAACCCCCCTCCACTTCTCCCTAAACCAAAAATCTGCATACAAACTAATATTTTCCGTGGTGGATAGGCCTTGACCCTCCTCAAAGCCACCCACCCCTGTACCCGCCTCAATATACCCAAGGTGGTTTTCACCTGCCGTTCCTTAAACCTCCCTTTAAAACAAAACCCGATGGCCTATCCCCCCTTAAAACATCCCCCAACCCTGTCCTAACTCGAATTGCCTCAAATTTTTCCATTGTGAATTTCCGCCACTTTTCCCCGCAAAGTTCCATGTCCTACTCCGCCCACCCGTTTCTGTAAGTCATTTAAGACCCTCAAAAAATTTTTGTAGCCTGGCTCCCCCCTCGACATCTCCTTACCCCGTATTTAAAAAATTTCGCGATTTAACTTTAGCCTTTTTTCCCACCAATCCAGCAAATCCATTTCCTTTCGTAGTCCCCCAAAAGGTTTCCCCCAAATTTCAAAACCCTGTGGATCACCCTGCCCCTAAGTAGCTCACTTTTAAATTTTCCCATTTCCCCTGCATAAACTCTCATATCATTACCCTCAAATCTGCTAAAAACAGCACAATGATCTAAAAAAACCCCATCGATAGTCCTCCCCCTCCCCACACCTATGCCTGCCAACATAAACCATCTAAAGTGCCTTACCCCCTCGAAATAAAGGTGCTCCACTCCATTCCCTATTCCCCCCCCACTCTACCACTCCAACATCTCAAAAAAAAACCCCCGCAAAACCCCAAAACACAACCCCCCCCCCTTGGAACCCAAATCACCTTTCCTAATGACACAATTCCAATTTCCCACCAAAATCACCGTAAAAAAAAAGGAAAACCTCTCAAGTGAATACCAGAACATCGCGTACAAAACACCTTCCTCTAGCGTTACTTTTGCGGGCCATGTACAACTAAAAAAAATAACCCCTCCGGGCCCCCCCCAAAACCCATCCCCCCCTGACAACCCTCCCCCCCCCCCCCTCCCAACCCGGGTACGCAAGGATGGTCCCCTTTTACCCCCACAGCCACCCCTCTTTTTTAACTAAAAGCTCACAGTAAAAAACCCTTTAAAACCTTTTTCAAAACAAACTCATATCCTAACCTAGGGTTATTTTTCCTGCAAAAAAAGACATCAATACTAAATCTCCTCAAAACCCATAACCATACCTCTTGCCCTCGGTTTTAAGCGTTTACATTGAAAGTTCACCCCTGAATTTTAAAAGAAAGGCGGTTACCCCTGTCCACTGAGGCTTACTTGGTCCTCCTTTCACAGGTCTCGGTTCTTCTCTATCAAACCCTCGTTCCTCCCCTCCAACCCCCCCCTGCCCCTTCCCCCTATTTCCCCCATTGCCCCCCTCCCCCCGGATTTGCCTTTGCTCCACAGCTGCCCCATCTCTTCCCAGGCCTCTGGCTGGTGTGAGGATTCGTCCATGTCTGATGCCCCCGTGATTCTTGCGGGAGCTCCCCTCTACAAAACATTTCTTCTGAAACCCTTTCTTCATGGACCTCCCCACCACATTGCACCCCTTTTCAAAACCTCATAAGTCTTCCCCCCTGCTTTGTTCATCCATCCCCCTTGTCATCCCCGCCCTACATCACTTTCCACCATGCCTGACTCTTCCAAAAATCCTTCAGCCACCTCCAAAATCCCCCCCTGAGCTGACTCTGTAGTATCTAACGGTCTGTCTGACAGCGATATTCCCTCCCCCCCCCGTTTCCACTGGTAGTGTAACACTTGATAAAGCACGTCAAGAAACTAGAGAAAGTACAAAGGTTTGCAAAAGGTTATTTCCAGAGCTAAGGGGAATGTCCTATGAAAAAAAGTTTAAAGGGAAAATCGGCCTGACGACACTGGGGGGACAGGGGGTCAGGGGAGACTGATAACGACAAAAATACTGCGGGGAATAACAAGGTGGACAAGGACAGGATGTTCCGGGGAGGGGACCAGAAAAAAGAGGCCAAAATTTGGGAAAGTTGAAGACACAAAGAGTCAGGGGAAAAGTAGGAAGTTTTCTTCAGTCATAGAGTTGTAAGGCGGGGAATAGCTAGAAAAATGACGTAGTGGGGCAGGAACCATAAAGTTTTAAGACGGGTTTGAAAAAGTCATGGGGGGGGAGAGAGAGGGCCTAGTAGAACCCGGTTTTGAAGAGCGGGGCAGGAGTAGGATCGACCCTGAAACCCAAAAAAAAAGGGGTGAGCACAAAAATGGGGGCCCCAATCTCAAAAACCACCCGGGCTCTGTCGGGACCTCCTCATCCAAGGCCTGTACCCCGGCGTTCCACTTCCCCGTCATACGTCCGCGGTTTTTATGGCGTATCCACAAAAGCTTTTCCCCTGCGCCTAGGGCCTGTCTCCTGGGCATTGTGCCACCTGTGTTCAAAAGAGTCACAAAAAGGGCACGTTTTCCTTGCCCCGATAGTGTACAAAAACCTTTGTTCTATGGTTTGCAATGTCATATGGGTTCGGCCTCCTCAGGGCTTTTTCGTGTAAAGGATCCTTCCGGCATCCCCTCTAAGGGCGTCCCTCCACATTCCATGCTGGAGTGTACGCCCCATAACACTCAACACATCTTGTAGGGTTGCTGTTCCCTCAAAGGACATTCCTTCCTTCCCCCAAGAAAAAATACTTACACATCAGCAACATCTTCCATCCCGAATTGATATCATCCGCCTTTTCAAAATTCGCGCGATGGTAGAGTAGAAGTCCCCCTCATGAACTTCACGAAGACCCTTGACATCCATTCAGTGCCCACCATCACTTTTCATTGGGGTGCCATAAAGTCCCTGATAATGCTTGGCAGGAGAACGTTCATCGTGGCGTTGTTTAAAAGCCCTCTTTCCGCTCAATGCAGACAGTATTTATGGCCGGTACAGTCGGTCCGCCATTTTGGGTGCTAATGTTTGTTTTCTCACCAGGTGGGTGCAAGAAACCCCTGTAAAACGTCCTCTTCCCGCAGGTCGAGGACGAATGAAATAGGGTAGTTGATGAGGGGAACAATTACCTAGTTGAGTTATTGAGGTGGGTTTGGGTTTTTTTAAAATTTAGGTTGGATAGTACAGAGTGGGAGGGGTTGGATTTGGTGGGACTTTACATCAGAGTTTATTTCTTTGGTATTTTTATTATATAAAGGGGGGAAAGCGCTAAACCCGGAGGGGATTATACAGCGCCGGGGGGGGGGGTTTGGGGAAGGCTTTCAGGCTTAATTCGGGGAAACTGGAGCACAGACCCAATTTCCCAAAATCAGACCCCCTCACCAACTCAAGGAACCTTCCTTGAGGGGATTTCTTTGGTTGCATTGAAATTGGGTTGGGAAAAAGTTTTGTTAGTGGGATGGTTTGAAAAGAACCTGCCTATTTGGGGCCCAACAGGCCTGCTGCAGGTCCCCCCTTTCTTTTTTGTTTTAAGTTTTTTGGCACAACTTCACCATCTCCCTGAATTGGGTCGTGAAGCACGTGAGTGTCTACGCAATTCACACACTTTCCCTGAACTGGGTCTGAAGCAAGTGGTTCTACGACACAACCTCACAACTCTCCCCTAAACTGAGTCAACAAAACAAGAGCAGAGAACGGGGTTCTTCTAAAGGAGTAGGTGGAAAAGATTTGCATCGACGTGTTCAGCGGGAAGAGAGCGAGAGTGGCTGAAGGGGATATTCCCCGGTTACCCACGCCCCAGAAGACAAAAAGCGAACAAGCAGTCTAACACCGGCAGCCAATCAAAAAACTCGATTCTGGCAGGCATAGGTATATTTTTTGTGTTACATCCCGTCTTTAAAAAATTTGCTAAATATATCAAATAAAATACTATAAAAACATGATATTTTTTCCCTTTGTTTTTAACCAAAAATAAAAAAAAAATAAAAAAAAATAAAATTTTCCTATAAACGTTTAAAATCAGATGTTTGTTTTAAAATAACCCTGAAAAAAAGTGAAAAAACCCCCCTCCGGGGGTTGGGAGGGAAATGGTAGGCAGGGGAGGGTGAGGGGGGCGGGGAGGGTAGAGGGGGGCAGGGAGGGTAGAGGGGGGGAAGGGGGGGTTTGAGGGGGGCGGGGGGGGTTAAGGGGGGGGCAGGGGAGAGTAGATGGGGGGCGGGGAGGGTAGAAGGGGGGGAAATGGAATGGTCGGAGCGAAAAAATTGGGTTTTTTTTTCGTAGGACGAAAAAACTTTTTTTTACCTTTATTTTGAGCCTTCTGAAGAGAATGTGGACAAATTTTGAAAATATCCTTTTTAAAATTTGGGAAATTTTTGCTTTTCAGATTTATATGACTGGACAGGGAATGAGGCAGTGTGTCGTACCTTTTTTTATTATTATAGGCGTATCCCGTGAAAAAGAAAGGGCTCTTGCTCCCCCCTGCTCAATATTTTTATGGCTGTATCCTGTGTCAAAACGAAGATCTCTTGCTCCCCCACGCTTTTATTTTATAGGCTGATCCTGTGTCAAAAACGAAGGTCTCTTGTCCTCCCTGCTTCATTTATTTTTAAGGGTGTATCCCAGTGCCCCAAGGAAGGTTCCTTGATGTTGGTGAGGGGCTCTTGATTTAGGGAATTGGATCTGTGCTCCAGTTCCCCGAATTAAGCCGAATGCCTTCCACATCCCCCCCAGGCGCGTATAAACCCCCGGGTTTAGGCTTCCCCTTGATTATATTAATAATAATAATGTATCCTAGTGTCAACACGAAGGTCTCTTGCTCCTCCACGCTTCAATATTATTATAGGCTGTATCCTAGTGTCAACACGAAGGTCTCTTGCTCCTCCATGCTTCAATATTATTATAGGCTGTATCCTAGTGTCAACACGAAGGTCTCTTGCTCCTCCATGCTTCAATATTATTATAGGCTGTATCCCAGTGTCAAAAACGAAGGTCTCTTGCTCCTCATGCTTAATATTATTTTAGGTGATCTAGTGTCAACACGAAGGTCTCTTGTCCTCATGCTTTAATTTATTATAGGCTGTATCCTAGTGTCAAAACGAAGGTTTCCCTTGCTCCCACGCTTAATATTATTATAGGCTGTTCCCAGTGTCAACACGAAGGTCTCTTGTCCCCCAAGTTTAATATTTTTATTGGCTGTATCCTAGTGTCCACGAAGGTCTCTTGCTCCTCCCAAACTTTTAATATTATTATAGGCGTATCCCAGGTCAAACCCAAGGGCTCTTGCTCCCAAGCTTTAATTTATTTTGGCTGTAAGCTAGTGTCACATAAAAGGGTTTTTGTCCTCCATGCTTCTATTTTTATAGGCTGTATCCCAGTGTCAACATAAAAGGGCTCTTGTCCTCCTGCTTCTATTTATCATCTTGCCCAAAAAATATTTGCTGCAGTATTGGGGGAAAGGGAAATTCCCCGACACTGTTGTGGAAGAAGTGATGTCTGTTATCAAACAATAAAATATTTTTTCATGAAGAATAAAAAAGTTAAAACGACGTGGTTACTGGATGCAAGATAGTTGCTAATAATTTCAATGTATTTTAAAGAGACATGATTAACTGCGGTCGAATATTTTCTCCGAGCCATAAAACCATAAAAGTTTTTATAGGTGACTAATAGTTTGTTAGGGAAGGTTTTATTGACGGTCCCTAATCATCACAATCTTCCACATCGTCTCAGAAGCTTAATTTTAAAAAATTCAAAAACGTGAATTAATGAACGCGCGAGGCCCTTCTGATTATGTCGTGCAATTGGAAACACTATTTTTTTTAAATATTTTCAATTAAAAATTATTTGAAAAATTATTTTGCAAGTTTTTTTTTTTCCCCTTTTTCTAGGCTCCCATTGGTGGATGGATTGCGAAAGGGTTTTAGAAGCGGACAAATAAAGGAGCAACTTGGTTTGCATGCCGATTTGGGGCTTCGAAAGTAGCTTTCGAGGGTTATGTGAGGTCTTTCAGCCATTTTGTACAACAAAAAAAGGGGAAATTGAGTGATCCTGTAGCAGTAGTTAATGTTTTTGGAACTAATTAAATTATAAGAGGGGGCCCAGTGGTGGAAATTTTTTAGGGGATGCTACGAAGTTTAGCAAAGTTTAGCAAAAAATAGCTTTAAAGACAACTAAATTCGAAGGAGAAAGAGATCAATCAAAAATATCAGAAGGAAGATGATAGTGTTAAAAACACAGCTTTAAGGGCTACCTTCAGCCTGGACGAAGTCAGGAGAAGCGCGAGAATAACATATTTTAAAACTTGAAAGAGATGTGATTCTCAACAAGAAATCCCTAAGAAAAAGAGAAAAAAATTTCTTCAGAGGGCCCTAGAATGGGTTAGGTCACATAAACCTACCACGGGCGGGGTGAACCCCCGTCAGAGAGTCTCAAAATCCCGACCGTCGCGTTGCCACTGGAACAGTGCCACAATAAAAATTCATCCCAAATAGCTAGCTGGTCCCGTGGCTAACCGGCGGGCTGGGAATTTTGAGACTCTTGATCGCAGGTTCTACCCCCCCCCGTGGGATTTGGGTTTTCTTGCAGTCGGTCAAAACAATTTTTTGAGTCATGTTAGGTCAAGATATTGTATGCCCCCAGGATGTATAAAGGGTTTTTCAAAAAACAATAAAATACAAATGAAAATTAACAAAGCATTGCTAAATGAAGTGTTCTGCAGATCAAGAGATCGACGAAGAAAACGTCTTTACCTACCCCGGGCCCGGGTAGAACCCGGGTCAGAGAGTCTCAAAACCCGCCCTCGCGTAGCCCCTAGACCGCTAGCCACAAAAAGATTCATCCAACTAGGTATATTTCTACACCTTTGGAAAGGTTTGCAGCACCTTGTGCCACAATTGCAAGTTTTTTGCAGCGAAACTCCAGCTGCGTGGCCGTGCGAACTCTAGCTAAGTCCCCCTTCACTGCCTCAAATGACTTAAGAAATCGTAAGACCGATTGCAAAAAAACCCTACCCCCGGCCGGGATTGAACCCCCCGGTCATAGAGTCTCAAAAAAAACCAGCCCGTGCGTTAGCCCTGACGTCTTTACAAATATTATATTAGCAAGCGCAGAAATAGTCATCCAATCCCTAGTATAGGGTTGATAATCAAAAATTTTAAAAGTGGGTCTTAGTTTTCCCTTGTCCCCAACAGGGCTCCCCTGAATTATTCTTCCTTTTTGTTATTAAAATTTTCAAAAAACACCCCTGGACCTGGACGACCCCTTTTAGAATCCCCCTCGACACATGCACCATTCGAACTATTCGTACAAACACAGTTGCTACCTTTTCCCGTCACTTTTTCGGTCCCTTTCATTCTCCCTGTAATCCGCCTGATCCCCTTGTTGTTCTTCCAGTCTTTTTTTGGGGGGTACTGTGTCGAAAACCTTCTTAAATCCAAGATATGAAGTTTTCCCACCCTTCTCTCTCCTGTCTACTTCTCATACCTTGTTGGAGAACTCAAAAGTTTGGACGAAAATTTTTTTTTTCCCAGACGCCCTCGTAGTTGCAGCGTGAGCTCGGTTTTTCTAGGTGATCACCCTTTCCCCCTGATAATCTTCTTATAACTTTTTATCCCTAGATGAAGCCCTGACCCGTAATTTAGGGTAGCCCGTCTGTCTCTTTCCTTAAAAAAAGGGGGCTCATTTGCTGTCTTCCAAAAACTTAGGTATTGCCCTGTTATCTGGTACTCACCTATTTGTGGTTGGTTGGGTGTGTGTGTGGTGGCGGTTGTGGTGTGTGGTGTGTGTTGTGTTGTGTTGGTGTTGTGTTGTGTTTTTTGTGTGTGTGTGGGGGTGTGGGTGTGTGTGTGTATACCTATTTGTACTCACTATTTGTGGGTTTCAGGGGGCGATTCATAGCTCCTGGGCCCCCCCTCTTCGCATTTACTGGTCCCCTCTTCCCTGCCCCTGGTTTTCATACCTCGCCTTAAAAAAATGTATGGTTCCCTCCCCCATACGTCACTTTTAGGGTTTTTCCCGATCTGATCTCTTGATTTAAAAAAAACTTCCTAAACATCCCTTTGATTTATCTGAGTCTTAAATTCCAATTTTGCCCCCTCGGTCTGTGTCCCCTCTCTGAAAATCCCCTCTTTTTCCACCTTGTCTATTCCGCGCAGTATTCTATATGCCGTTATCATGTCTCCCCTGACCCTCCTGTCCTCCAGTGTCGTTAGGCCGATTTCCCTCAACCTTTCTTCGTAGAACAATCCCCGTAGCTCTGGGACTAGCCTTGTTGCAAACCTATGCACTTTCTCTAATTTCTTGACGTGCTTGACTAGGTGTGGATTCCAAACTGGTGCTGCATACTCCAGTATGGGCCTGATGTAAATGGTATACAGAGTCTTGAACGAATCGTTACTGAGGTATCGGAACGCTATCCGTAGGTTTGCCAGGCGTCTGTATGCTGCAGGAGTTATCTGATTGATGTGCGCCTCAGGAGATATGCTCGGTGTTATACTCACCCCCAGAGCTTTTTCCTTGAGTGAGGTTTGCAGTCTTTGGCCATCTAAACTATATTGTGTCTGCGGTCTTCTTTGCCCTTCCCCAATCTTCATGACTTTGCATTTGGCAGGGTTAAACTCAAGGAGCCAGTTGCTGGACCAGGCTTGTAGCCTGTCCAGGTCTCTTTGTAGTCCTGCCTGATCCTCATCCGATTTGATTCTTCTCATTAACTTCACATCATCTGCAAAGAAGGACACTTCTGAGTCTATCCCTTCCGTTATGTCGTTCACATATACCAAGAACAGCACAGGTCCTAGGACTGACCCCTGTGGAACCCCGCTTGTCACAGGCGCCCACTCTGACACCTCGTCACGTACCATGACTCGTTGTTGCCTCCCTGTCAGGTATTCTCTGATCCATTGCAGTGCCTTTCCTGTTATATGTGCCTGATCCTCTAGCTTTTGCAGTAACCTCTTGTGAGGGACTGTGTCGAAGGCCTTCTTGCAGTCCAAAAAAATGCAGTCGATCCACCCCTCTCTCTCTTGTCTTACTTCTGTCACCTTGTCATAAAACTCCAGTAGGTTTGTGACACAGGATTTTCCGTCCCTGAAACCGTGCTGGTTGTCAATTATACACTTGTTTCTTTCCAGGTGCTCCACCACTCTCCTCCTGATGATCTTCTCCATGACTTTGCATACTATACACGTTAGTGATACAGGCCTGTAATTTAATGCCTAATGTCTGTCTGCCTTTTTAAAAACTGGGACTACATTTGCCATCTTCCATACCTCAGGGAGTTGCCAAGTTTCAATGGATGTGTTGAAGATCTTTGTTAATGGCTGTGGCATGCAAAGAGTACGTAACCTTTATTCGGCGCATGTACCTCATTTACAGGCTATCTCCCCCAACCAGCGAACCAGGTAACTAATAGTTAACGATGGGGCCCCGTCGTTCAACTAGTGACCAGGATCCAGCCAATAAGAAGATGGTTTTGGCAATCGCAGAGGTTATGTGGGTACCACTCTCCTGTCTGCCCTTGTCATTCCCATTCTAGAGCTGGTTGAAGCACGGTCTGCTCTCTTGTGGCTTCTATTCTGCCTTGCTTACCATGGAGTGCACTAATACCTATCACTGTACATAGTGTATATAGTGTACATATTGCTGTTCTAAATTGGTGAAGGATAATATAAGTTAAAACTTTTCTGCTGTGTTTATTTTGCTCCCTTTACACCCAGAATAACAGGCCATTTGAACTCCTGGGTTGTAATAATGGCACACACAGCATCTCTGCTCCCTCCCTCTGTGTGTGTGTGTGTGTGTGTGTGTTCGTACTCACCTAGTTGTACTCACCTAGTTAAGGTTGCAGGGGTCGAGTCCAAGCTCCTGGCCCCGCCTCTTCACTGGTCTCTACTAGGTCACTTTCCCTGAACCGAGAGCTTTATCATACCTCTGCTTATAGCTATGTATGGATCCTGCCTCCACTACATCGCTTCCCAAACTATTCCACTTGCTGTGTGTGTGTGCGTGTGTGTGTGTGCGTGTGTGTGTGTGTGTGTGTGTGTGTATGTCTTTTTGTGTACTCTCCTAGTTATGGTTGCAGAGGTCGATTCATAGCTCCTGTCTCTGCCTGTTCACTTATCGCTGCTAAGTCAACTCTCTCCCTGTGTGTGTGTATGTGTGTGTGTGTGTGTGTGTGTGTGTGTGTGTGTGTGTGTGTGTGTGTGTATGTGTACTCACCTATTTGTACTCACCTATTTGTGGTTGCAGGGGTCGAGTCTTAGCTCCTGGCCCCGCCTCTTCACGGTTGCTACTGGGCCCTCTCTCTCCCGCTCCATGAGCTTTATCAAACCTCGTCTTAAAACTGTGTATGGTTCCTGCCTCCACTACGTCATTTTCTAGGCTATTCCATGCCTTACAACTCTATGACTGAAGAAATACTTCCTAATATCTCTCTGACTCATTTGTGTCTTCAACTTCCAATTGTGGCCTCTTGTTTCTGTGCCCCCTCCCTGGAACATCCTGTCTTTGTCCACCTTGTCTATTCCACGCAGTATTTTATATGTCGTTATCATGTCTCCCCTGACCCTCCTGTCCTCCAGTGTCGTCAGGCGATTTTTTCCCCTTAATCTTTCTCATAGGACATTTCCCCTTAGCTCTGGAAAGAACTTGGTCGCCAAACCTTTGTACTTTCTCGTTTCTTGGACCGTGCGGTGTTCCAAAACAGGTGCTGCATACTCAAGTAATGGAGCCTGACATAACGGTGTACAGTGTCTTGAACGTTCACTTATAAGGTATCGGAATGCCTGTTCTCAGGTTTGCCAGGCGCCCACCATATGCCTGCAGCAGGTTATTGATTGATGTGTTGCTTCCGGAGACATTGACTCGTGTTATTACTAAACCCAAAGATCTTTCTCCTTGAGTGGAGGTTTGCAGTCTTTGGCCACCTAGCACTATACTCCGGTCTGTGGTTTCTGTGCCTTCCCCTATCTTCATGACTTTGACATTTTTGGCAGGATTAAATTTGAGAAGC
Organism: Cherax quadricarinatus; assembly: GCF_026875155.1. Classification (NCBI taxonomy): domain Eukaryota; kingdom Metazoa; phylum Arthropoda; class Malacostraca; order Decapoda; family Parastacidae; genus Cherax; species Cherax quadricarinatus. Next base: position 19,604 of record NW_026472708.1, read on the forward strand.
AATTTGCTGGCCAGGTGTCACAGTCTGTTCCAGGTCTCTTTGAAGTCCTGCCTTGTCCTCATCAGATTATATTCTCCTCATTAACTTCACAGCATCTGCCAAACAGGAGACACTCTGAGTCTAACCCTTCCATCATGTCGTTCACATATACCAAAAATAGCATGGTCTAGGGACCTGAGAGACCCCTGTGGGACCCCGCTCGTCACAGGTGCCCACTGTGTAAATCATTAAGGTACATGACTCGTTGTTGTCTCCTTGTCAGGTATTTCTGATATCATTGAGTGCCCTTTCCTGTTTATATGCGCTGATGCCTAGCTTCTGCAATAATTCTTGTGGGGACTGTGTCAAAGGCCTTCTTGCAGTCAAGAAGATGCAATCAACCCACCCCTCTCTCTCGTGTCTTACTTCTGTTATTTTATCATAAAACTCCAGAAGGTTTGTGACACAGGATTTGCCTTCCATGAATCCGTGCTGGTTGGCATTTATACTCTTGTTCCGTTCCAGGTGCTCCACCACTCTCCTCCTGATAATTTTTCTCCATAATTTTGCATACTAAACACGTCAATGACACAGGTCTATAGTTTAGTGCCTCTTTTCTGTCTCCTTTTTTAAAAATGGGAACTACATTTGCCGTCTTCCATACCTCAGGTAGTTGCCCAGTTTCCAGGGACGTGTTGAAGATTGTGGTAAGTGGCACGCACAACATATCTGCTCCCTCTCTAAGGACCCACGGGGAGATGTTGTCCGGTCCCATTGCCTTTGAGGTATCGATGTCCCTTAGCAGTTTCTTCACCTCCTCCTCATCTGTATGTATGTCGTCCAACACTTGTTGGTGTATTCCTTGCTGGTGTCCCCATCTGGTCTGTCCCCCCAGAGTCCTTCCTGACTCTACTGTAAATACTTCCTTAAATCTCGTGTTGAGCTCCTCACATACCTCTTGATCGTTTCTTGTGAGTTCTCCACCTTCTTTCCTCAGCCTTATCACCTGGTCCTTGACTGTTGTCTTCCTCCTAATGTGGCTATACAGCAGTTTCGGGTCAGATTTGACTTTCGATGCTATGTCGTTTTCATACTGTCGCTGGGCCTCCCTCCTTATCTGTGCATACTCGTTTCTGGCTCTTCTACTAATCTCCTTGTTTTCCTGGGTCCTATGCCTCCTGTACCTTTCCATTCTCTGTTGCACTTAGTTTTTGCCTCCCTACACCTTCGGTAAACCAAGGACTCGTTTTGGTCTTCCTATTATTTCTGTTTCCCTTGGGAACAAAACTTTCCTCTGCCTCCTTGCACTTTGTTGCCACATATTCCATCATCTCGTTTACTGATTTTCCTACCATTTCTCTGTCCCACTGAACCTCCTGCAGGAAGTTTCTCATACCTGTGTAGTCCCCCCTTTTATAGTTTGGCCTGACCCCTTCAGTTCCTGTTACCTTCTCCACTTGTAACTCTACTATATAATCAAAACTCAGAACCACATGATCGCTAGCTCCAAGGGGCCTCTCGTAAGTGATGTCCTCAATGTCTGAACTGCTCAGGGTGAACACAAGATCCAGTCTTGCTGGCTCATCCTCCCCTCTCTCTCTGGTTGTGTCCCCTGACATGTTGATGCATGAGGTTTTCAAGTACCACATCCATCATCTTGGCTCTCCATGTTTCGGGACCCCCATGTGGCTCCAGGTTTTCCCAGTCGATCTCCCTGTGGTTGAAATCGCCCATTACCAGTAACTTTGCTCTGCTCGAGTGAGCTCTTCTTGCCACCTCAGCCAGTGTGTCCACCATCACCCTGTTGTTTTCTTCGTACTCCTCTCTTGGCCTCCTGCAGTTCTGTGGTGGGTTATACATCACTCCAATGACTACTTTATGTTCTCCGGACTGAATTGTACCTACAATGTAGTCTCTTTCTCCAATCATGTCCATGCCTTCCATTTCCTCAAATCCCCATCGGTGTTTTATGAGCAGTGCAACCCCTCCTCCCCCTCTACTCCTTCTATCTTTCCTCAGGATCTGATATCCCATTGGGAAGATTGTGTCTGTTATTGTCTCAGCGAGTTTTGTTTCTGTGACTGCTATGATGTCTGGGGATTTTTCACTGATTCTTTCGTTCCACTCCTCATGTTTATTCGTTATTCCATCCGCGTTTGTGTACCAAACTTTCAGTTTCTTTTCTATCATTGTGGTCATGCAAGAATATTGGGTTGGGACGAACTTGGTGGGGGCCTATATGGGGCTTTGTGTATGGTTTGTGTTGATGGGGTGGGGTCAGAATGCCCCATAATGACAGCATGTTGGGGTGAGTTTGAATTGGTTGGTGGCTGAGGGAACATGAGTGGGTTGTAGTATATTTGCTCATTGCTTGAATGTCGGGTTGGAGTCCTTTGGTGGGAAGATTCTGTGGTGTGTTTGCCCTTCCTCCTTGTCCTTGGGTCCTGCTCAATGTTCCGTCATTGCTTCTCGTTCCTCTTGCCGTCTATGTAACCCTCTCTTTCATGTAGTCCTTACTTTCTTGTGTTCTTCGTCGTTCGAGGTATACTCTCTGTACCCCCTCTTGTCCCTCAGTCTGCGTTTCTCTTGCAGAATCCTGGTTCGAACTGATTCTTCTCCTTGAAAGTTACTCTGACAGGCCATATCCCTTCCACCACGCAACCACCCAATTCTCTGAAAATTGTCACCTGGTCATGATCGCGCCCTCCCCATTGTTTTCATGATCCTTCAATCATTTTTTTTTTCCTCCTGTTTTGTATTTCTTCAAGATATGTCCCCTGGCCTGCTTGAGCCCACACAAAATCTGACTGACCTCGCCCTTTCCTCCTCCCACTGATCGCCTCTGCTTCCTCTGAGCATTTTATTTCCCTTCCATTGACAGAACTTGCCTTCAGTCCTGTCATATCGGAAACATCTATTCTCAGTGAACTATCTTTCTGAACCAGCTGTCCCTTGCTACTGCAGTTGGCTGTTACAATCTCTGCATATAGCATACCTTCATTGTCTGCGGACCTGTCGTTTGATCTAGTGTCTCGTCGTCTTGTCCCTGGCCCCACGTGGGTCCTGATAGGGCCTTCGGTGTACGGCATGTCTCCGTTGTTTGCTTACCGTCCCCGGGTCTGCGCCTGACTTGAATTTCCTATGTCACATCTGAAATGTCATTTGTCTCTCTAATCTGGTTCAGCTTTGCAAGTTTCTCTTCTTAAGCACTGTGGCCCTAGCTTCTGCTGCTAAGACCTGTACTTCCCTTCCTGCACTCTTCAGCGATCGCGCTCCTCCATTTGCTGGCCCAAGCTCTACTATCTTCCTTCCCCAACTCTTCCTCCCTTTTGTGGGAGCACTCCCCAGTCTTTCCCTCCCGGTTCGTCTACCAGATCTCTGTTCCGTCCTCTAAGGCCACCCAATTTTTTTTTTTTACCTACAAGCTAGAGGAGGAGAGGGGCCGAGGGGAGAAGAAATGTAGAAAAGGGAGACAGAGGTAGATAAAGGGAGAAAGAGGAAGAAGGAAGAGTATTGGTGAGGGATAGACCAAGGGGGAGAGAGAGAAATGTGAGGGGGAGAGAAAGGGTAGAGAAGGAAAAGAGAGGAAAGGGGAGAGAGAGAAAAAAAGAAAGGAGAAAGAGGGCAGGGAAAAGCTATGAAAGAGAAATGTAGAGAATGGAGAAGAAGCCTATAAAGAGAGGAGGTGAGAGATAGGGTTTATGGGAGTTATGGAGAGAGAGGGAGAGAGAGGGAAAGAGAAGGGAGAGAAGAGGAAGAGAGAGGGAGAGAGAGGAGGGAGAGAAGAGGGAAGAGAGAGAGAGAGAGAGAGAGAGAGAGAGAGAGAAGAGCGAGAGAAGAAAGAGAGAGAGAGAGTAGGGAAGGAGGAAAAAGGCTATGAAGAAAGAAACGCGAGGAAGGAAAATAGAGGGGAGGAGGAGTGAAGGCAACAGTGGGAGGGAAAGGTCCTGTGGGGGAGGGAAAGGGTGGGGGGTGTGAGGGGACGCGCGGTCAAATTCCAAGGATCAGCTGTGTGTACTCACCTAGTTGTGGTTTCAGTCGAGACTCAGCTCCTGCCCCGAGTGTATGTGTCCGCGCGTGTGTGTGTGACACAGTCATTGTTTTATATTTCCCAGACATACAATTCCTCCTCTTTGTTTTTTTTTTTTTTTTTTTTTTTTTACACAGGGTTTGACAAGGTTAAGGATCCCCTAGCTTTTATTGACAGCTATATACAGGTAAGGATTCCGAGACTTTATTGGCAAGCTAAGAGCTGTTCTACCTACATCAGCTCATTTGAAAACATTTTATTTTTATAACATACAATAGGGAACAGGATGAAACTGGAGCATCTGTGGCCAGCATTTTCATTGATCAACTGACTTTATCTCGTGACATCATTATTCTGTACGAATGTGTTCATCTCGAGTCACCCTGGGTATGTATGATCTTCAGATGGACAGTGATGTTTCTGTAGAAGGTACAGCCAGAGTGAAGTTGCTGCTTCTGCCCATCTTGTGGCATAAAAGCTTGTTTCACCGCTGTCCTCGAAGTGGATCCAAGGTGGTATTTTTGACAATATTGCCTTGTACATAAAGTAAGGCCACCCACGTCCCTCCTATTTGACAGCTCGCTGAAATGAATAGATCTATCCAGGATGGGTCCAGGCGATAGATGAGACGCTAGCTCCTGTTCTCTCTCCTACTTGTCAACAGTCCGCCATGATAGGGGGGGGGGGGCAGGCAAACCAAGAAAGAGGAGCCTACTCAAGGTGTGAGCGTACTTGTGCCTCGTACAGGACTTGCAACCCCTACTGCAAGCAGAGTGGGGGAGGGAGATACGCCGAAGTGCGTGTAAGCTTCTGGCTGCCTTGTTGTACAAGATTTACAACATGTCTTCATGTTAGAATGCGTCAATTCACTCCAAGGATATCAACTTCTTTCCAGGGCCAACTTGCTCCACATTCATCCTTACTGACTGCACTAGCATTACCATCAGGGTGCTAAGCGATTACATTTGCCGTTTTCCTCAGGTGCAAATGTTACTTTCCATCTATTTTCCCACAATCTGAAATAGCTTCCAGCTGGGATTGATGAGCTTTAGAGCCTGCTGGCATATCTTCTCCTTGTAGAAGTGAATGTCCATGTACATCGTCTGCATATTGCATGTGATTCTGGAATGAGATGGAAGAAGGTCGGTGAATTAGACAGTCCATAACAGTGGAACCCACACGCTTCCTTGTGGAACGCTGCCCCAATAGGATGCCTTGCTGTTCCGCCCTTTTAAAGACTACACTAGAGATTACCATGAAGTAATCATGAGGAGACATAGGTAGAGCCGCATCCCAGTGTTTGAATTTTGCTAAGAGGCCCGGGCCACCCCCGTCGAAAGCGCCCAATGTCCAGGACCACACAGCTACTTGGATTCCCCTGATGGTGCCACTATGGAGGGTTTAAAACAAACAGCGGGAAAACCTTTCCTGAACCAAATTGACGACACAAAGATGAGTTGTAGTCAAAAACCCCATTTGTTTTAATTTTTTTGTTCAGGATTTACCAGGAGCAGGGGGACAGGGGGCGTAGTTGGTTTTTCGCCGCTTTCTTTTTTAAAAAGGGTACTTTGCCTCTTCCATAGAGAGGGCCTTTCCGTACGGGCATGCGAAAGATCGAGAGAGGGCTGCTAGGGTCCAAATTTTTCTAAAAATTTTGGGGGTAATTTGTCGGGGCCCACAGCCTTTTTTTTGGTCAAGTGTTTTAAAAGGAAATGCCCTCCTCCTGCCATTGTCACCACGCATTTTGCACAGTTCGTACTACCAAGGGGGCCCCTTGCGGATCAGAACTTGCTTTTTTGGTAGCAAGTGTTCAGCAAAGAGGCCCCCCCCTTCTTTTGACACTAGTAGGGGGGTCCCATCCTGTCGTTTTAGGTGGAATAAGTTCACGGGCAAACCTTGTTTTCCCTTGCCGGGACCACGGGTTTTTGGGGACCACCCTCCCTGATCAACTTTCTTTGTGTCCACCCCCCATTTAGAAATGGCCCACTTTTAACACCCCCAACCAAAGGGTTTGATGTGCAAGTTCCTGTTATAGGTGGTAGGAGTCTCTTATCCCTCGCCATGTTTTTGTACTTAGCAGTAGCAGCCTTTACAAGAAGCCAAAACCCAAGGCACGTAGCTTTGTACATATTCCCGGTGAGGAATGTGTTCTTGTTGCAGTTTAAAGGGTGTGTCCATGAAGGTTTTTCACTTGGTTTCAAATCCCCCGGAGAAGAGCATTCCCCGTCTGGTGGGGACCAGAGCAAAAGGGGTGGCCAATTACCCCTTTTCCCATACCGGTTTTGGTGGGGATCCTCCCTCGTTTTGTTGGGTTTAAGGTGGTAAAAACAGCCCCCCCCGTGGAACGACCAACTTGCGAGGGGTTTTTCAAGTGATATGCCCTTTTGCCCAAAATCAATACGGGGCAAGGGGGGAGCCCAGAATAGTAGGGAAAATCAACAAGTTTTCAAGAAACAGCAAGAAGGCACAAAGTCCCCTTAAGGTCGGGTTTGGCACCAACAATTATTAAGTTACGTTTTGTTGTAGCAGAAGGGAGTCAATATTTCCTTTGGAAGTTGATGGGTCTGGTGTTGCCACTGAGGTCTGACATTGCACATCATACAGAGGTACAGTGTTTATACAGAGCTTGAAGAAAAATCTTTCAAAAATGGTTGGGGTGGGAAATCTATGGCGGGGATAACACTTTTAGAGAAGCACACAGCAAACCACCCCTCCCTGCCTTCTCTTCCATCCATGAGGGGTACCACCAATTCTTGCAAAAATTTTTTGGGGTCCTTTTTTCCAAAAAGTTTTCAACAACAGCATCATTCTGGCGTCGATGTTCACAAAAAGCATGTGGAACTCTCCCAAAATTAGAAATGAAACCCCAAGTTGGCCGCAGGGGCTGATAGCGGGTCCCCATGATGAAGGGGCAGCTTGAGGTGGTGGGTGTTGGGGGAATGTAAGGTCCCCGCCCTTAGAGGGGGTGGGGTACTGAGGCACTGCGAGATGTAGGCTGGGGTCGTGTATAAGGCCCCAAAACCACCTGCGGGGGCTGGATGGAGTACTAAGTGGGTACGGGTGAGAGTGTTTCCCAATTTCAGAGATCCTGCTGGTTTTTTTCTGTGTTCCGTAAACAAAAACGATACCTTTAAAACACTGGGGAAAATTCTAAAATTATAATACTAGCGTGTTTTAAACAAGCTTTTTTTCCCCCAATTATGTCCCCTTTTAAACATGTGTCCCCAAATACTTGTTCCAGTTGTACGTTTTTTTGGTGTCCAAAAAACATTATCCTCGAAACGTTGTCAGGCTGTACCCCATTAGCCCGCTTAACCCCGCCTTTTCCTTGCTCCTAAAAAAATTTATCTTCTACTATGCTGGGTTTTTTTGGTGTGTGTGTGTGCAAAACAAAATAGCCGAAATTTCAATGCGTTATCAAAAATTTTCATAAAATTTTTAGATTTTTGTCACTTTTTTGTCCAGCATCTCTCTCTTCCCCACCCATGTCCAGCACTCTCTCTCCCCCACCCCAGGTCCAGCATTCTCTCTCTCCCACACCTGTCCGCATCTCTCCCCTCTCCCACACCAGTGTCCACATCTTTTCCTCTCCCACCATGTCCAGCATCTCTCTCTCCCCACCAGGTCCAGATCTTCTTCCCACACCAGTGTCCAGCATCTCTCCCCCTCACCACGTTCGCATCTCTCTCCCCCACACCATTATCCAGCATCTTCCCACCAATGTCCAACTCTTCCACCCAGTGTTCACATCTCTTCCCCCACCCATTATCCAGCACTCCCCCACACCAAGTCCAGCACTTTTCCCACCCCAATTTCCCAAATCTTCTCCCCCATACCATTTCCACTTCTCTCTCTCCCCACACCAGTGTCCAAATCTCCTTTCAAACCAGTGTCCAGCATCTCTCCCACACCCAGTGTCCCATCACTCCCCTCCCCAGTGTTCAGATCTCTCTCTCCCACACCATTATCCCATCTCCCACCCCAAGTCCAGCACTCTCTCTCCCAAAACATGCCAGCATCTCTCTCTCTCCCACCCTGTTACCACTCTTTTTCCACAACCAGTGTCCACACTCCCCCACCAGTGTCCAGCATCACTCCCCTCACCAGTGTTCACATTTTCCTCACCCCCAACCATTACCAGCATCTCTCCCACCCCAATGCCAGCATCTCTTCCACACCAATGTCCGCATTCTCCCCCCCAACCATGTCCACATCTCTCTCTCTCCCACACCAGTGTCCCAACCCCTTTCACACCATGTCCACTTTTCCCACACCGTGGTCCACATCATTCCCCTCACCAGGTTTTTTCCATCTCTCTCCCCACACCATTATCCACAACCTCCCCACACCAATGCCACATCTCTCTCTCCCACACCAGTGCCAGCCTTTCCCCACCCAAGTGTCCAGCTCCTCTCTCCCACACCAGTGTCCAGCATCTTCCCCACACCGGCCCAGCATCCTCTCTCCCACACCAGTGTCCGCATCTCTCTCTCCCAACCCCAGGGGGCCACATCCTCTCTCCCACATCAGTGCCGCATCTCTCTCCCCACACCAGTGACCAGCAACTCTTTTCCCCCCCAGCGTCCAGACTCTCTCCCCACCCCAGTGCCGCATCTCTCTCCCACACCAGGGTCCAGTAGTGGCCATCAAATGATCAAGTTTCCCGTCATCCTTGTGAAAAATCTCACCGTGGGGGCTGTGTGTGTCATAAAAACTGTAATTATTGGAGCAAAACCCTTAAGTCGCATTGAATTCATGTTCCAAAATCAGTTAGAAACCTTTTTTTTTTAAAACGGATCTCGTAGTGTGTGTGGATCACTCTGGTGCCCCCCTTTCCCACACGCACGCTACTAGCTTGAAGAAAAGGTACGTAAAGGGCCCGACTGGGGGCTCAAATTCCCAAAAACCACAAAAAGGTGAGAAAAAAATATACAACACACCCCTTCCTCACTCACTCGTTTCACTCCTTCGCTCACTCCTTCACCGCGACTCATCGTTCACTCCCTTTGCTCACTCCTTCACTCCGACTCACTGTTCACTCCTTTTGTCACTCCTTCACTCGCTGACTCACTCTTTTAATCCTCCCCCGGTTGTACTGCTTCCAGTCATCACCTTGGTAGTTTCAGCGTGTGTTGCCTGGGGCGCCACAGTAACGCTTCTCACAACTTGTTGCAATTCTTTTCTCCCCCCCACTATCCTCCAGTTTAATTTTTTTAAAATTTTTAACATGCAGTTTGGGAAGTTTTTTTTAATCTACATTGATAAAAGGTTAAGTTTTCTGCACTATGAAAATTTTAAATTTCTTATCCAACCACAAACCCAAAAAAAAAAATAAATTTAGATTGGCTAGGGGAAAAAACTGTATAAATAATCACTGTTTAAAGTTAAAACATCACCGTTTGACTGTCTTACGGGGGTTAAAAAATGGCCTGCCCTTAAAAAAGTTCTTTTTTTTATTTTCTCTAATTTTTGTCATGTTTCTTGTTTATTAAACCCAAAAGAAAAGATTTCGTTCGGGGTTTTTAACCCGAGGGTTAGCCACCCACAGGATAACCCAAGGGAAATTTGGGGTTCATCTTGGCCGTCTGTGTACGAAGGTATATAATACCGACAAGATGAGAGTAAGCCAGTCAACATCTGGGTAAATTTTATTGTGACGTTTTTGCCATCCAGTGGGGTTTATCAATACAAATTCTAGGACATAACTTGAAAAACATAAAACTATGTAAGAAGATGAGGTAATCAGTCCCTCAAAACCCAGGAGTAGGTGCGAAAAAGCCCATATCGTGGGGGATTCTGAAGCAGAAGAAAGAATCCTGGTGCAAAATTTTAACTCAGGGGAAGCAGACGAGGGAAATTCACTGGAAAAAAGGCCGGGGTTCCCCGTGGAAGTAGTCCCTCCCCAAAAAGATGGGTTAGTTGAGAAATAGTTTGCGTAGTCGTGAAGGTTATGTACATGTCCCCCAGAAATTAAGATTTTCCGTGATGTTGCAGTGTCTGACAATTGTTTACGAAGGTATATAATAACCCAATGGGGGATTATAAACCGACATGGTATTATATACCATTTGTACACAACTTGTCAGACCTGCAAACAGGAATCTTAAATTTTTGAGGACAGTACTAACCTTTACGACTACACAACACTTCTACAACTAACCCATCTCTTTGGGGGAAAGGGCCTCTTCCACTGGGGAAAACCCGCTCTCAGTGGGGGAAATTTTCCCCGCTGCTTCACCCGACTTACTATATAAGCACCCCAAATTTTTTCTTCTGCTTCAGAATCTCCACGACTATGGTCTGTTCGCACCTACTCCTAGG
>NW_026472709.1:0-11556 GCF_026875155.1 Cherax quadricarinatus
AGAAAGAGCTTATTTCCTAAGTTTTACATCAAATTTCATATTTTTGGTGTCATTATGATTGGGAAAAGATTCTCTATCTTTTCTTTAAGAATTTTTTTTTTTTTAAATTTGGCCGACCCTGAGAACGGATCTTGGAGAGGGCCTGTCGACCCGAAAGGGTTAAGGTTGGAGGTCTTGCAGTGGATGCTCAGGTACTTTGTCATATGCTGGTTTGTTTTACCCTGCAGTTCTTTATACAGCAGATGATAAGGTCAAAGCACCCACTCCAGAGCACGCTTTATAGCAATGCTTCAAGATGAGTCAAGATTCTTTTCAATAAAGAGTTTGCAACTTTAACAAACAGTGTGCAGTAACTCACGTATCTCTTGCAATGTCAGCTTCGCCCCTTCAGTCTCATGTTCTTCGTTCTCGTCCTTTGTTCTCTGCAGCTGGAATTTAATTCCCGCAACATATCCTCTACAGTTGGTTCCTCATCGTCATCTTCCAAGAGTTATTGATGTTATCTGGCTGTATATCTTCAAATCCTTCACTTGGCACTCTTCTTGCCAGATAAACAATCCCTGAGCTTGACTTTCCACTGAATGGAAAACCAGCAACACCATTCACCACACTAGGCCATATTTTTCTTCAACCAACATTTCCTGTTGATCTCAGACATGATCCCATGTTTTTTTCACAAAGGAAGCATCCACAACATTAAATTGCACTAAAACTCTGGCACTCCACTGTCTGTGTCATCAATTACCACAATTCGTGTGTAGGGGCATCTAAATGTTTTGATAATCTCCTCAATCCACTGGTTTTAATCAAGAATGTTGTATTTGGTGGTAAAAAACAAAAAAGCAATCTTGACACCTGGATACATGTCTCCCAGTTGACGATGACTACAAACAATTATCAAGGATGAGGAGAACCCTGAATGGAAGATTTTTCAAGGACAGCTATATCCTCACTTCAGGAATAGAGTGATGCCTGAGACCACTCAGTGAAAAAGGACTCAGTTACCCTTGCTGTGGCACTGACTTCCAAATAACAGGCAACATGCTCTTGCCTTTATTCTTTAAACCACAGGGATTCTTGGAGTGAAAAGCAAACAAGGGCTTACAATTAAAGTCTCTTGATGCATTACCACAAAGAGGCATGATGAAATGGTCTGTTGCAGCCTTGATTCTAGGAGCAGTTTTCCACATGTTTGCTGATGCATGTTCTGGAGAATATCGTTTTCCAAAACACCTGCACAGGTTTGGAGCCACCTTAAGAGATAATGCTAGCTAGGTCGGGTGAGAATTTTTCTGCAGCCACATGGTCAGAAGAGGCACCTTCCCCACTGAACTTGATATTATGCAAACCACTGTGTATTCTAAATCTGATAGACCATCCAGAACAAAGCATACACCTCATTTCTGAGCTGTCCTTCCTCCTCACATATTGTTTTATAGTATGATAAGGCTTTTTCCCTAATAATAAGGCCATCAAGTGGAAACATCTCTCTTTTTTTTTTTTTCAATCACACATTTAGTTAACTTTGTTTTATTGAATTGTAATGACTATTCCTTATTCTTTTACTATGTCACTTTGAGGATTACTCGTTAACAGGCCTCGTCTTCACCTTATGCCTTGAATTGAACTGAACCAATTTCTCCTAATGCCAAACACTCATGCCCTCTCCATGATGCTGCCCACTTTTCAGCATCTTGATTACCTCTTATTTTTGTAACAGACATAGTTGCACTCTTAATCTTTTTCCTGGCTTTGCCAGTGCCACCTGCACTGCATTTTGATGCCATGATAAATATCCAGAGATGAGATGGGGTGAGGAAAAGAAGAAAAAACTGAGCAATGTATGCCAAGTGAAAATTGTACAGTACACATCCAGATACAATGGCCCACATGAGAGTCTCTGTGTTTACATCCCCTCACCCTCCCTCACACCTTCTCCTGCTGTGCTAAGACCATGGAGTTGCCTAATCTTTGGTGGGAGGTCTCAGCCTGTGTGCCGTGGCACTCTTTAGTGGAAATGAATTTGTTTGGGTGCTCCTTAACCTTTTTCAGTGTCAATCCCATTGTACTATGGATTTGACGCCAGGGTCGGAATAAGTCTGTCTGACTTTTGGAGTTATCCTATGTTTTCCAAACATATGCTGCTATGTATGATAATCTATGTAACTTTATTTGTGTATACCTAAATAAACTTACTTACGATGCCACATGCACTTGAGTAAGTTTATTCTGGTGTACACAAATACAGTTAGATAGATTATCATACATAGCAGCATATGTATAAAATCCTAGGATAACCCAAAAAAGCCAGGGTGACTTATTTCCATAGGGATCACTGAACCTGTACCATGTGATGTCCTGTACTGTACCACCATCCCCTGACCTATATTGAACCCCAATACTTAATCCTTGTTTGTCCAAATTTTGCATCTGGCTAAGTTGATGGTAAAATTATAAGCTTCTAATTTCTTAAAAAGAGCCTCCAGATGGACTAAATGTGAACCCCACTCATACTAAAGACTACTAGGTCATCGAGGTAGGCTTCAACCCCCTCAAGGTTATAAGTAAGGTCATTCATGAGTCGCTGATGGAATGTGGGACGCCGCGTTGCACAACCCGAATGGGGGGTAACCAAGTAGTTGAACAAGCCCCCATGCACTGTAAACGCTGATATGTCCTGAGGCGGTCCATCAGGGGCACTTGATAGTAGCCTCCACAGTAAGTCCAGCCGGCTCACATACTTGGCTCTGGCAACCCTATCGATTAAATCATCTACCCTAGGCAAAGGGTAACCATCAGGAACTGTGACGGATTTCACCTTTCTATAATCCGTACAAATACGATAGGTACCATCCGACTTTGGGACTAACACACAAGGCGAGGCCCATGGGCCTTGGTTCTGTTCAATCAGTCCATGGGTCAGCAAAAAGTCGATTTCCTCCTTTAGAGCTTGGTGTTTAATAGGGCTTAAGCGATTAGGGGACTGCTTGATAGCTGCAGCTCCTTGGACATCCACATCATGTGTCTCCAATGTGCAACACTTAGGTTATATCGCCAAACAATGATGGGTACTTCAAAATCACATTTTTCACTTCTTTGGCTCGGTCACAGGCCAGATCTTGTAAAAAATCGTACAGGGATCGTAGAACTTGAGTGTTTTCTAAGATGGACTTCTACTCCTTTGGAGCAGTCCTCCAAATCCTCTGCTTCTTGCTGGGACTCTAGAAGAATGGCAGCAGTGTGGGGCTAACCCTCCATAATATCTCTTCAATTGGTTAACATGGTATGTATGGTCTGATTTCTTTTCCCTGGGGTACGAACCAGGTAATTCACTTCACTTAGTTTTTTAATGACTTCCAAAGGTCCCTCATATCTTGGTTTCAGTGCATGTCCAGCATGAATTTTTGAGCCAATACTTTATCTCTGTGTTGAAAGAGCGAGAGGCCGCATGTTCATCATATCATAGTTTCATTTTAGCCTGGGCTTTCTTTAAGTTCTCTGCGGCTAGGTTCCTCGTAAAAGTGAGGTGTTCCTGCATCAAAGCCGGGCATACCTGAACTTACGGAGTACGTCTTCCGGTCCATACATCTTTCGGTACTGCGAGGGGTCCACGTACAGTATAACTATATATTAACTCAAAAGGGCTATACCCTAGACTTTCCTGCTCGCTTTCCCTTACGGCCAGAAGGAAAGGAATGCCCTCGTCCCAGTCTTTACTGAATTGTTCGCAGTAGGAACGCGTCATCACCTTCAATGTTTGATGAAACCGTTTCCAAGCTGGACTGGGGCCTATAGCTCGTAGCGAGGATAGATCTTATACCAATCCATGATTTGTCCTCCTTGAAGATTTTTGAAGTGAAGTTTGATCCTTGATCGGATTGGATCTCACGAGGCAGCCCTACCTGTGAGAAAAACTTTATTAAAGCGTGGACTATTGCGCGAGCATTCATTTTCCTCATGGGGATGGCCTCGGGGTAATGGGTGGCAGATTCCATTATAGTGAATAGGTACTGATTTCCCGCCTTGGTCCTGGGGAGTGGACCTACGCAAATCAAATGATTAAACGGGAAAAAGGCTCGCCATCTGAGGTGATAGGACAGAGAGGAGCTGGAGGTGGGGTATGAGCAGGTTTGCCGACGGTCTGATAGACCCGGGAATTGCGAAGATGTTCCACCACGGTTTCCCGCATTCTAGGCCCAAAAGTATTTTGACAACTTTACCATTGTTTTTCCTTACTCCCAGATGTCCTCCCATTGGACTATTATGGGTGACCTCCAATGCAAGCTCAAGATAAATCCTAGGTAGGATTAATACATGCTTGGCCTTGGCAAAAGAATGCCCCTAGAGAATGTCTTCTGGTGGATTTCTTCATAAGTATACCACTACTAGAATAAACACAGTCCTCTAGTTTCTCAGCCTCTTCTTCCGTTACCACCCAGCTTTCTTACTTTCTCCACGAGGGGTCTTCCATCTGTGCTTGGATTAGATCTTTAGGTCTGAACTTTTTAGCACCTAAAGAATCAAAAGTCGAGTCTAGCCCTGCAGACACAGACGTTGCATCCTTGGGCCAGTGGGTTGCACTAAACAATAGGTTCAAACCCAGATCAGCTTTGTCCTCTTCTTCCTCTGTTGATTCAGGAAGTAACCTGGTCATTGCCATGGACCTAGTGACAACTCCCAGCGGAAATAATGATAGGTCCTTCCTATGAGCCTCAACCACGTAATCCTCTCCTGAGGTATTTTCTATCACCAGAGGTTCTTTCTTGATTCCTTCGCAGCTTAGGTCATTTCCTATCAGTAGGTCAGCAGACTTAATAGGAAATCCTTCGTCTGATATACCGACAGTTGCATATCCTTTATAGCAACCCAGGTCTAGGTATATCCTATGGAGGGGAACTCTTAGAGACGGCTCCTCCATAAGCCTCCAGAAGTGCATCCATCTTCGTATAAGTGCAGTCAGATAAGGAGAGGATTCCCTTTTTTAACAATGTCAAGTAACTCCCCATATCCTTATAGGTTTTAACAGGTACCACTTGACACTCGTCAATACCAGCTTTTCCTTCTGAAAAATATGGGCTCATTGCCTTTTCAATTTCTTGCCCTGAGATGGCCCTCGTCTCTGGTCATCTCGGTGAAGCAGTCTTCGGTCCTGCTGGCTCTAGATCCGTCCGTAGACACCCTGCGTGTGGGCTACTGAAGACACCATCTGCATAGGAGCACCTTCTCGATACTTATTTTTCCTATCCCTTTCCAGCTGATAACATTGGTTTCTCACATGACCTCCCTTTTGGCAATATGAACAGGACAAGTTCTTCCTGGCTTTATACACCTCCCGGTTCTGTCGTGGTTGAAATTTGGTCACCAATGCATGGCTTATCCAGGGTTCGAGAGGTCACTGCTTCTGAAGGAAACTTTTGGCGAAGTTCTGTTCTTGACTTAACTGGTCGAACCTTCCGGCTCAATTTTACTGCTTCCTCTCTGGATGTTCTATCACGGATCAGCTGGTTGGAGACCTCGTAGCGATCAGCCAGTGGAGTCATATTGTATGTACTTTTCTAAGGCAAAGCCGTGGTACATTCTCGAGCTTTACCAGCCAGCGTCGTATGCAGCAAGACAGCCCAGAGTTTTCGGGGCCACTGCATAGCTTGAGACTGATTTTCGAACGTATCGAAGTACGTGTCCAGATCAGACTCGCAAAACTTGGGCACCAAAGATGCTGCTTTATGAATGTCGAAAGGATTTCTGGGGGCCTCAGGCCTCACAACTCCTTCCCTTTGCCGCTGACGTTCGTAGAGTATGGTGTCCCTCTCGAACTCTTCTGCATTCAGCTTCCTTTGGGCTTCTATTTGGGCCGTTTGTAAAATAATAAGGCGCTCCATTCTTTCGAACTGGCTCTGTGATATGGGCCCAGTTGGTAGAGGAGGAGTTGGGGGATACAAGTTTTCCCGTCTTTCCTTGGGTCGAGCACCTGTGTCGGGTGCTTCTAGTGAACCAGGGTCAGAAACTGGGTGATTAGATGCCCCAATTTCAGGCACCTCTCCCATGGATGTCAGCTCACCAACAGCTCCCCTTGATTCTGGCTCAGCCACATCACCAGAGGGTAGGGAAGTTGGAAGGCCACCAAGATCAAGTCCTTCTGCTCCAAGCAGTCGGTCCAAGTCTTCAAATTGAGATATTAGACTTGCCTCATCAATATCGTCAATGTCATCCACCTCCCCTTGTTCCGGAAACAGCATGTTTCTCAAAATAGATGGAGTGGTCTCGGTGGTGCAATATTTGTTATACTTCACTCCTAGGCGTATGGCAATTTGCCAGCACTTCTCAAGTTTTAAAGACTTCAGATCCTCCAAGGTTAACTCACATATTAACTGTTGTATTTGAGCCTCCATAGTAAATCTTATGGGTACCTGAACAGCAGCTCACTTTCATGGGATCAGTATTTACTTCCTAGGGCTGATTATTTCCTCCAGTACATTGGATCAGAGAGCAGCTCCTGGACAGGGCCCCCCACTTTGTTACGAACATAGTCAGCTGGTCCCTGGGTTATAGTGCTTTTCGTAATAAACTAACAAACTTAACACGTCTAGGGGTCTTCATTCATGGAGGAAAAGGAATTTCCTTGGTTTCTATTTAATTTATTAATAACCAAAACCACTTAAATCCACTTTCTCATATTTTGCACTATGAGTAGAACACTTATTAAAACATCACAGTAGTAGGATATGTGTTTACAAATGGTTCTGAGCGAGTCAGGAAATATCAGTATATGTACAGGCACTGGCGTTGCTTTAAAATCTTGAACACCACATTGATAGAGCTCTTACAAAGGGTTCACTCTGCAATAAGCCCTCTACACCACAGAGGCTTGATCACTTGACTTCACTTTCTCTAAGAGTTCAAAACCGCCTTCTCCAACCGAGATAGTTCTTAGCAATGAGTTTTCGAAAATTCCTGGTATTTCCCAGGAGGTGAATGTTGGTCTACAGGTGGACACTTCCGAGACCCTTCCTGGTCCAGAGGAAGGTATGAACTGAACTCAGTGAGACTTTACCAGCCCACTTTGACTCAGTCGGAGCAGGGGTTGAGCAGCTCAAATCACCTACTGGTGCTTGGCCAGGTCCACACCAGCAGTTGAGACTAATTAAACAACCTACCTATATACAAAGCTAAGTAATACGACCAAATAATATTATAAAGTCGAGTGAATCCATTTTAGCTACTAATGGAATTCCTCCTGAATATAATATTAAGTGAAATAGCAAAAATAACATGTAAAAGTATACCACTGTGATAATAACAAGTAGAAACAGTCTACTTAACCCTTAAACTGTCCAAATGTAGATCTACATTTTTTCAACATTTGAATGTAAAAAAAGTAGATCTTCTTTTCTTTTTTTTACATGTGAAAACGTGTAAGAAAACTTTGATCCACTTTTTTTTTGTTATATTTGAAAATATGTAAAAAACATAGATCTACTTTTGGAGCACTACGCATGTGAACGTAAATTTGTTTGGACAGTTTAAGGGTTAAAATGAACAAAAGGGTGTAACAAACGTGCACACTGACCATGGAGATCCATTCTCTCACATCTAGGACTACCAGCCTTTTCCTGCCTGATTTGAGGACACTAGAATTTATGCGTACTAATACGTCAATAACCCTGGCGCGTAAGATGTACTAATACGTCGGAAACCCTGAAAGGGTTAAGCCTTAACAAACTCTACTAAAATCTCGCTTATCATCAAAACACTAAAGAACAAGACAGGAGACCTAAATAACTTACCACCACTCATGTATAAAAAAGCTTCTCATGTGTTGTCACCAATTATTGCAACTCAAGACAGCTCGAGTCACCCCGATCTTCAAAGGAGATGATCCAACTGAACTGAGCAATTATAGGCCTATATCAAACCTGCTCCTATCTAAAATCTTCGAAAAATTAATTCACAAACAAATATACTCCATCTTTCCATCTTCGTATCCCACAACATACTCGACCCTCATCAGTATGGGTTCAGACCAAAAAAAAAAAAGTACTAATGATGCTATTATACATATGCTTGAACTAACAGATTCTGCACTCAAGAAAAAAGAATTTCCTCTGGAACTTTTCATAGACTTACGAAAAGCTTTTGATACAGTTGACCATGATCTTTTGCACCAAAAACTCGAACATTACAGGGTCAGAGGACACCCTCTTGATTACCTAAAACCTTATCTTACCAATAGAACCTAATATGTATACACAAAAGAAGCCAGCTCCACTACACAAAACTGTTCTTGTTGGAGTTCCACAGGGAAGTGTTCTTGGCCCACTTCTCTTTCTCATTTACATCAATGACCTACCAAATGCATCTAATCTCCTTAAACCTACTTTATTTGCAGATGACACAACTTATGTCTTCTATCACCCAAACCTAACCATACTAACAGACATTGTAAATGCTGAACTGCTAAAAATATATACTTGGATGATTACCAACAAACTTACTCTCAAAATAGACAAACCCTACTTCATGCTTTTTGGAAACAGAGCATCAAATGTACAGCTAAACATATTGATAAATGGTTCACCTATTTCGAGACAGGCAGAGGGCAAATTTCTAGGTCTCCACCTTGACTACAGCCTCAGATTTCAGACACACATACAGCAAATTTCCAAGAAAGTCTCCAAAACGGTAGGCATCCTTTCAAAATACGGTAACTACGTACCCCAATCAGCTCTTCTAGCTTTGTACCACTCTCTCATTTATCCTTACTTCACCTACGGTATTTGTGTATGGGGTTCAACCACAGCAAATCACCTTAAGCCTTTAATAACCCAACAAAAAGCTGCAGTGCGATTGATTACTAACTCCTGCATTAGACAACATACTCCACCTCTTTTTCTCAAGTCTTAACTTGCTTAATATACAAAACATTCACACTTATTATTGTGCCTACTACATACACACAACACTATACTCTAATGTAAACCCTCCTTTCAAACTCCTCCTTGATAACTATAACAGAACACACAACCATAATATGAGACACAGATCACTCTTCAATATCCCTCGTATTCATCTCTCCCTATGAAAAAATGCTATGCACGTAAAAGGTCCAAAGATCCGGAATTCACTGCCAGAACACACTAAAGGACCCCTGTCTGCAAATCAGTTTAAGGTCCTACTAAGAAATCACCTTAACACCCAAAATTAACCAGACAAACCGTATCTACTCACTACCAGTTTCTCACAAGCTGCTCATATTGTGCTGATAAATGCTCAACCACTTACTACTTCAACATCAGAATGTCTATATTTCATTGTTTTAAACAGTACTAGATTGTAATACAGTACATCATAACGTAAATTGTTCCATTGTAATACCAAATTTCATTGTTTTAAATATGTAGTATTAAACTGTAATACATCATATTTTAAATTGTTTAAACTGTTTTCACTGTAATCTTTATAAACTAATTCAATAGCGTAATAAGTCTCCACTAGACTTATCAAAGCCATGTAGCATTACTAGATAGAATATTCAATTCTCCTGTGCTCACTGTAACTCATCTAATGACCATATGAACTATGTATTATCGCCTTCCCAATCTTAAGTTAATCTTTAAACTTGCCTGAAATGCTCTGTATACAAAGGGGCTTTTGGTATGTACACCCAACTATTATATTCCTCTGTACAACCATGTAACTTGTCAAAATGAACATCTTAATCTAAACCTTAATATAAACTCTCATACAAGCATTGTTAACTGACTTAAAAACTTGTATATCCAGCTAAAAGAATTCATATGTGCAGTATATAAAGTTTCCATATGGTTTTTAATGTCTCATTTTATTCCAACTTGTCGATACTGACATACCTATCAACCTATGACTGCTAGTCTTAAACAGCATCTTATGTGAGCTTTTGAAAGTTAGAGCATAAAGCTGTCTCATGCAAAAAAAAATCTGTATTTGTGAAGATTACTGATGGTCCTTATTAAACTGCATAACAATCAAATATTTTAACACATGCTATAAAATTTAACATCCACTGAAGTCTCAAAATATTTATGTAGATGTATTTTCTAGGTGTGTACATTTAAGTATAAAATATTATGATCATAAGCTGTTGTAGATAATGTTTAAAATATATTAAACTTGTAAAATATGTTAGGGCACATGCAAAGATGAGCAGATGGATATGCAGTATAATATTAATAATGTTAATATTTAAATTAGTTATTTTAAATCATAATGATAAAATAAATTTTTTTATCATTTTTTTTTATTAACACATCGGCCGCTTCCCACCAAGGCAGGGTGGCCCGAAAAAGAAAAACTTTCATCATCATTCACTCTATCACGGTCTTGCCAGAGGCTTGCTTACACTACAGTTATAAAACTGCAACATTAACACCCCTCCTTCAGAGAGTAGACACTGCACTTCCCATCTCCATTTTTTTATCTTCATCACATTACTCTTTCATATACACGTATTCACTTTTAATCTTCTTCTTTTATATACCCTACCAAACTCATCCACCAACCTCTGCAACTTCTCTTCCGAATCTCCCAAAAGCACTGTGTCATCAGCAAAGAGCAACTGTACAACTCCCACTTTGTGTTAGGGTTCTTTATCTTTTAACTCCACACCGCTTGCCAACACCCGTGCATTCACTTCTCTTACCACCCCATCTATAAATATAATGAACAACCATGGTGACATCACACATCCTTGTCTAAGGCCTACTTTTACTGGGAAATAATCTCCCTCTCTCCTTAGGGCATACTCTAACCTGAGCCTCAATGTCTTCATAAAAACTCTTCACTGCTTTCAGTAACCTACCTCCTATTCCATACACCTGCAACATCTGCCACATTGCCCCTCTATCCACCCTGTCATATGCCTTTTCCAAATTCACAAATGCCACAAAAACCTCTTTACACTTATCTAAATACTGTTCACCTGTATGTTTCATTGCA
The DNA here is from genome assembly GCF_026875155.1 of Cherax quadricarinatus. Classification (NCBI taxonomy): domain Eukaryota; kingdom Metazoa; phylum Arthropoda; class Malacostraca; order Decapoda; family Parastacidae; genus Cherax; species Cherax quadricarinatus. The sequence continues at coordinate 10,972 of NW_026472709.1, forward strand.
ACGCATTTTGTCTACACACCCCCTACCTTTCCTGAAATCTCCTTGTTCATCTGTTATCCTACTCTCTGTCTTACTTTTAATTCTTTCAATAATAATTTTACCATACACTTTACCAGGTATACTCAACAGACTTACATATTCCCCTATAATTTTTGTACTCTCTTTTATCCCTTTTGCCTCTATACAAAGGAACTATGCACGCTCTCTGCCAATCCCTAGGTACCTTACCTTCTTCCATACATTTATTAAATAATAGCACCAACCACTCCAAAACTATATCCCCACCTGCTTTTAACATTTCTATCTTTATCCCAGCTGCCTTACCCTCTTTCATTCTACCCACTGCCTCACAAACTTCCCCCACACTCACAACTGGCTCCTCCTCACTCCTACAAAATGTTATTCCTCTTTGCCCTATACACGAAATCACAGCTTCCCTATCTTCATCAACAATTAAAAAATTTCCTCAAATATTCCCTCCATCTTCCCGATACCTCTAACCTCTCCATTTATTAACTCTCCTCTCCTATTTTAAACTGTCAAATCCATTCATTCCCCAGGCTTCCTCAAAATTATTAGTCTTCA
>NW_026472711.1:0-10524 GCF_026875155.1 Cherax quadricarinatus
TCCAAAAAAAGTCACAACAAAAACCACTTATAACATCTTTTCGGTATCTCTGTTCGACAAACAATACCCACAAACCCACCCCCACAACCCCAAACCCACAACAAAAACCCCACTTATAACTTTTTTTTGGGGTAGGTTTAGTTCGACAACAATACCCACAACACCCATAACCCCACATCACCCACAAAACCCCAAAAAAATCACCCAAACAAAAAACAACCCCAAAATTTTTTTCTCTTTTTAACTAATTTCACAGAAAAAAGTCACAACAACAACCCACTTATAACTTTTTTTCTGTTTTCCTAGTTGACAACAATCCCCACAACAAAAACCCAAACACTCAAACCCACAAAACAACCCCTTATAACATCTTTTTTGGGTATCTCTATTTCACAACAATACCCACATCACCCCAACCCACACACCCACAACAACAACAATCCATTATGTCCGAGATCGCTTAAAATGTTCTAAAAAGGGGTATTAATCTGAATAACAAAAACAGGTTGTTTGGGATAGAATTTTAAAGGGGGGTATGAAAAACTGATTTTAGGGTGATATACCGTCCCCCAAACTTAGATAGGGATAAAGGGAGATTTTAAAGGGGGAAAATTTTTAAAGGGCCAAAAGGCACGATAAGAGTAATTCTAGGAGACTTTAATTTAGTCATATTGAGGGAATTTCTTGAGGGGAAATTTTTGAATCATACGCTCTTGAAGTGTTCGGGATTGTTTTTTTGAAGCAGTTTGTGACAGAACCTACGGGGGAAATACCTGCTTGACATAGTTAGGCAAACAATGAACCCCTTGTTAAAATTTTAAAATTTTCAGAGGAACTGGGTGCTAGCGACCATTAATGGAAGTACGATGAGCGATAACTCATAACAGCCCCAAATTTCGCTTAGCAGATTACGATGGCTTAGAGAACATTATCATCTGTTGACTGGTAAAGAAGTAGATATAATTGACTTTTCTGAAAACAACAGTGCTCAAAGAACTTTATCCCAATAAAGAAATTAGACAAAAAGAAAAGACCAAAATGGGTAATAATAGTCAAATATCACTAGGGGTAAGAAAGGAATTTATAGGGGATCAAAAGAGGTGAGGGTCATCTATAAAACAGTATATTGACATAAAAGGGACATTTAAAAAGGGGGGTAAGAAAAGCAAAAGGGGGCTAGAAATTAAAGTTTTGGGGGTTCTAAAACAACCCAAAAAATTTTTTTCCCGGCTTAGACAAAAATTGAGATAAGATAGTCCCCCTTAAAATAAATGGGCACCTTACTGACAAAAGAATAAATGTGCTCGATTTTTTAAAAATATTTTTTCAGTTTTTTTCACAGGAAAACTAACAAATTCCAGTAATTAATTTTCATAGGGGGCTAGAAGAAGAAAAATTTAGTAACATCACGTCACTAGTGAAATGGTTGTGAAGCAGATAGACAAAAAATTAAAGTCCCCGGGGTCCTGAGAGGTTTTTTTAAAAGGGTTTTTAAAGGAAGCAAAATGGAATCTGTGAACCATTAACAAATTTTTTTTAATTTATCTTTCAAACAGGTGTATGCCCTTATATGGGGAAGATGGCTAATGTAATTCCTAATTTAAAACAGGGGACAAGTCTTTCCCGTCAAATTACCGCCAATAAGCCTGACCTAAAATTGTAGGCAAATTCAGATAATTATAGGAGATTAAAGAAGCCATCGATAAGCATAGTTTGTTTAAATATACTCAGATGGTTTCACAAGGCCGCTTGTCTAACTTATTTTATTAACTTTCTCAGAAAAAAGCTTTTGAGGTGTTGACCAGAAAAAAGAATTTGATATTATTTATTTTAGATTTTAGAAAGGGCTTTTGATAGAGTTCCCACCATAGACTGTTAAAGAAAGGGCAGCCATGGCAGGGGGGAAAAGTGTCCGGGGATCGAGCTCCCCCCCCTCACTGCCCGAAGCAAGGTGTCCATAAATGGGGTTAATCCAGTGGGGATCTGTAAAAAAGGGCGTTTCCACAGGGATCATTTTTTGGGCCCGTTTTTGTTTTTTAATATATACAAGACTTGATAGAGAATAAAGTGAATGAAAAATTTCCCGATGACACAAAGATGGGTACGAAAAATGATTCAAAGGTTTTGTTTGGAACTTAGGGGGATTTAAAAAAAACTCCATTCTTGGTCAAAAAATGGAGATGCAGTTCAATGTAGAAAAATGAAAGGGTTCGAAGCTGGGGAGTGCCATAACCCTAGTACTTAAAGTAAATGATGTAAACTTAGCCATAAGATTGCGAAAAGGATTTGGGGGGTTTGGCACAAAACCCTTAAAACCAAACGCTCCCTAAGCGACGTAAAAGGCAAATAGATTATGGGATATAACAGGTGTAAGCAACAAAGCCAGGGGTCATACGCATTTTAACATCATTAGAAAGGGCCTCACCTAGTTTATGGACTCGGGTCGGGTTTCTCCATTTACAGAATGGACAAAAATTCTTTAAAAAAAACTTCAGCATAGGATACAAAATTTAAATACATGCATTAAAATTTTCCCTTAAAAGAAAGAGAAGACCTTAAGTTACATTCCTTGTTAACAAAGAATGAGGGAGCCCGATCGTTTTATAAGTGGAAGATAGGTTTTAAATAAAGGGGTTTAACAAGGTCTTGAGGAAACCCCCAAGAAAAACCCCGCATAATGGATTTAAATTAAAAATTTTGATTTAAAAAGGACAAAGGAAAGTTTTGGTTTGGAAATAGGGTATTGAGAGTGGAACATCTCCTATTTGGGGGTTATTGAGGCGGGATTTTGGGAAGTTTAAATTTTAGGTTGGGATAAGTATGAGTGGGAGGGGTTTGGATTTGAGTGGGACTGCACATCAGATTTTATTTTCTTGGGTAGCTTAAAAAATTGGGGGGGTCAAATGTTTGTTAGTGGGAGAATTGAAAGGGGGCCTGCTAGTAGGGGCCAACAGGCCGCCAGTTTCCCTTATGTTTTTTATGTTCTTTAAAAATCTTTTTGGATCTCTATTCGAAAAACACCACAACACCCACAACCCACAACACCCCACAACCCCCAACACCCCCACAAAACCCCCAACACCCCAACAACAACCCCTTATAAATTTTTTTCGTATCCATTTCGACAAACAAACCCAACCCCCACACTTACCAATTTATTCACAATTTTTCTCTTTCGAACAAATTTTCCCCTTCTTTTTATTGAATCTTAATTTAAACACTTCTTCCCTACATACTAAAATTCTAATAAAATCCCTTTATACCCCCCTTTTTATCCACATAAATTAATAAAATTATACTCACAAATCTAATCATCTCACTCCCAACTACTGCGACATGTTTCTACTCCCTTTCCCTTCTTTTTTTAATATATCAAACTTTTCATTCTATAAATTTCTTTAAGATATCACACTTACCTTATTTCATAAAATCCCCCCCCTATTTCATTAAAATTTTTTAAAACAACCCTCCCCAACCCCTCTCCCTTCACCCACTTTTTTCACACCACTCACCCCTCTCCCAACCACCTCTTCTGAACCACACAAAACTCACATTTCACACCAAAAGCATCCAACCCATTCTCAAATCCACTAAAATCACTGTAACCAATTTATTTCACAAAATGATATGACCACCTAACACACAGAGAAAAACTCACTTTACTTTGAACACTACCAAAAAACACATAAATTACCATTGATACTTCAAAAACATCATTCGAACACCCCCCAAACACCACTGAATACTCCCAGAACACCTTCAAATATACTCTTGCACATCATTTGAACACCAAAAACATCATCAACCCATTTGAAATACTCTCAAATACACCACTGAATTCAGTCAAAACACCACCAAAATCACCATAAACTAAGATCAACATTTACATATGAATACTACAAAAACATCATCAAACTCCTTTGAATACTACCAAAACACCACTGAATACTGCCCAAACTCTACAAAAAATCCCCAGAACTAAGATCAACACCACCAACTAAAAACCCATTTATAGAAATCCCCTCAAATCACTATAACCAAGACGATCCCACTACCTCAGACATTATATAACATGAGCGCAAAAAAAAAAAAAATTCCATAAATCATTTGAATACTCACAAAAAACACTTTGAACTTTTCCAAACACACCACACACACACACACACCACACACACACACACACACACACACACACACACAAAACACCACACACACACACACACACACACACACAAAACTAAGACATCATCAACTATCATCAATGACCACTCAGTTTATAAACATTCGCACAAAAAATCACAATCACCAACCCCATACAAAAATCAATACACTCCTCTCACTACCACCAACACATACCAGAAACAGATGGGGATAACTCCATGACATCACACTCCATCCTGTGTTTACTTGACGACGTCACACCCCACTTTTACTTCATTTAACTTATTGAGAGGAAGTTACTTGTTTCAACCTGTTATTTTTCCAATATCTAAGATCACCACAATCAATACGTTTACCACATTCTATAACCCCACCACTAAGATCACACTTTTTTGTACACATTCTCTTAAAACATCATCATAACGAAGATCACTAAAACTATCTATACTTTTACTAAGATCACGTAACTTTTTGTTTCTCTAACTCACCCCAATTTACATTCTCATTCCCCAGTTACACATTTCATTAACCAAAAATTACATCTCATCCACCAAACTCCCCCCTCGTTCTCCAGACTTTAAAACATTAGCACCAAAAAAAACTAAATCATACACTTATAACATGAGACATTACCATAACTAACACATGATAGCTTTGAACCAACTCTGAACAACTCCAAAACACCCACTGAACATCTTCAAAAAATACTCTGCACGTCATTTGAACACCTTCAAAAAACACCTCCGAATACTCCCAAAACACTACTGATTACTTTCCAAATCACCCCTGAATACTACCAAAACACCATCAAAATCACCAGAAATAAGTTTAACATCACCATCTAACACCCTTTTTATAGAAATCCCCTCAAATCACTAAACCAAGAACTCCTTCCCCATGGGGGCATAAAAAAAAAAACATGAACACAAACCTAATACAAAAAACACCTATTACATGATCACCATCAACTGAAAACATATCTTGTACACACAAAAATCTAAGACAACCACCATCAAAAAACGCCCATATTCACTTACCTCAAAACCACTAATACCACAGAAAAAAACACATTTCTCATAAACATTCACACAAAAAATCATATTTTACAATATCTAAGCGCACTCACCTCACTACCACCAACACACGATGTCACACCCCAAAGGACCGGTGAGGTCACCTCCAGTGACGTCACACTCCCATCTGTGTTTACTTGGTGGTCCGTAACATACACCCCACCTACCTTGTTTTCAACCTGTTGTCCCACAATATCTATGAACACTATAACCAAGACGATTACCAGATTTTATGACCCAACCACTAAGATCAGAGAAATCACTCATTTTTCTATAACATTCACACAAAAATCACGATCACCAATTCCATATCATGTTTACCATCATCTATCAACACTCTTCACCCAAGATCCCCCAAAAATCTAAGATCATTCATCTCAAAACTACTATGATCACTGAAAACACTTATTTTTTTAAAACATTCGGGCAAAAATAAAAACATACACAAAAATACCCCGACACTCCACCAACATCTATAACATAACATGAGCACTATAACATATCTTCCCACCAAAAAATAAAAATAATACCCAGACACCCACAACTTATACATTTCAAACGCAAATTTAAGACATGAGACATAAACACCAAATCTAAGACATTCACCTCCAACTAAGACATACACATCATAATGAGAAAATACACCAAAAAACCCCTAATTGACATATTGACAATAAAAAAAGAATAAGCACAAAAAAATTTACCATGTCATGAGACATTACCAGAACTAAGTCACCCCAAACCCCCAACTATACACAATCACTTTACTAAGTTCCCTGTTAAATATTCATCAACAAAAAATATTTTAAAACAATTTACCCACCAAATTTATGTCAAAACATAAAATTGTTTTACACATTTTTTCTCAAACTGAATATTCATACCACATTTTTCATTTCTCATCTATGTTACATGTCACATTTCTCACCCTCATCATCCCAAAACATCCTTTCTTATTCATCGTATATCGCCAAGAGATGTTTTAACCCCGACAGCCCTCACGACAAAAGGGGCCGAGCAATCATCACCACTCCAACAACAACTACTACACTCTGGCTCCTAGTGTCGAGATGGGTCTCGGGGTGTTTTAGTAGTATTCACTGGTGTATTTGGGAGTACTCAAAATGATATTTTGGAAGTGTTTCGTTGTTGATTGGAAATGTTCAAAGGTATTTTTTGTGAGTATTCAAATGATTTATGAGAGTGTTTAAAGGTTTGTTCAAAGAAAAAGTGAGGTGCGTGTGCGTATTAACTTCGAAATTTTAAAAAATTGTGACTAGTGAATTTATCGGAAAGTTTAAATTTGTAAGTGTTGTGGTGACTTTTTCTGATGAAATAGTTAAAACGAGAAAAATGTCTAGGCTTGTGTTGTATTTTGTAAAGAAATTTGGATTGTTGGGGGTATTAACGAAAAAAATGTGAAATTATTTGATTTATCCGGGGTTAAGAGTGAAAATGTATAGGGGAAAGTCGACAAGATTCAGCCTGTGTGGGGGGGTTTCATCACGTGACGTCACTGATATAGGGGGGAAGTCGACAAGATTCAGCCTGTATTTTGTGAGGTCATCACGTGACGTCACTGACCGCCGAGTAAACACGGGTGGGGGGACGGGCCACAATGTTTAGACCTGTAGTAAGAGAAAGTACCCTGCCCAAGGAGGATTCATTTGAAATGCTTACCCCCCGAGAGGGAATCCAAAAACTCGATCCGAGGAGATGGAGGAGAAAAAACTTGATCCAAGGAGATGGAGAAGAATATTTGGGGTGAAAGGGGAAGTCCATTTTGAATGCTTACTCCCAGGGGGGGGAATCCAAAAAACTTGATCCAAGGAAGTAGAGCAGGAATAATTTGGGGTGAAAGGGGGAAAGTCCATTTTGAATGCTTACCCCCAGAGCGGGGGGAAATCCAAAACTCTTGATCCGAGGAAGTAGAGCAGGAATATTGGGGTGAAAGTGAGAGTCCATTTTAAATGCTTATCCCAGGGGGGGGAACCTTGATCCGGGGAAATGGAGATCATAAGAAATTGAAAAAAAAATCGAAAAAATTGGGATGGGGTAAAAGTGGGAGGGGGAACCTCAAAAATTTGATCCGAGGAGATGGAGAGCACAAGAAAATGAAATTCAAAAAAATTCGAAAAAAATCGGAAAAAAATTCGGGGGGGCGGGGGCGAACGGACGACGCTGCAGAAGGCACGGGGGACTCGAGGATGGGGCCCCGGTCGGGCTGGCCACGGGCGGGTGCACGGGGCGCGGGTGGGGGCTTGGGTGGGGGTTGAGGACGAGGTGGGCCCGAGGGTGAGGGGGGTGAGGGTGTGGTGGTCGAGGGTGAGGTGGTCTCGAGGGCGAGGTCAAGGCCCATTAGCATAAAGTGTGAAAAGGAGACAGCTCAGGAATACAGCGCTCAGGAACACAGCACTCAGGAATATGGCGCTCAGGAATACGGCGCTCAGGAATACGTCACTCAGCCGCATAAGGCGTTCAGTCGCTTTCAGTACCTCTTATATAAATATAATATATATATATATATATATATATATTATATTTATATATATATATATTTTTATAAATATATAACATTATCAAGAGGAGCTCACAACAGCTGGATGCCCAGCAGTAAGGGAGCCACCCCAACTATGCAGATCTGATGGCAGCCAGAAGCGTCCAGATGGTATCACCCTTCAAGCCTGGACAGATGGGAAGCAGGTGGTGTGGGACTATACATGTGCATTACCTTGGCTGATACCTATCTCCAATACACCAGGGAGGAAGGGGGGCAGCTGCCAGCTTTTAGGAGTCCCAAAAAATCTAGAAAATAGGAGAACTTGCCCATCATTATATGTTTGTTCCCATAGGCTCAGAAACCCTTGGCTCATGGGGAAAGAGTGCATCCCAATTTCCTTAAGGAGCTGGAAAAAGACTCATCAGGGTAACTAGGGATCCCAGGGCAGTAGTTTTCTGTTCCAGCGGCTCAGTGCGGCTGTTCAAAGGGTAATGCATGCTGCATTTTGGGCACACGCCCCAGCTCTTTGGAGGTGGATGAGATTTTCGCCTTATAATCGGTGATACATACGTAACAACTGTACCGTATATCCCACCTTTATTATATTATATTTTATATATATATTATATATAATATATTATATATATATATTATATATATGTCGTGCCAATAGGCAAAAACTTGCCATTTTGGCTTAAATAGCAACGCTCTTTCTTCCCATATAGGACAAGTGAAAATTTGTGTATGCAATAATTTCGCCAAAATCATTCTGAACCTAACGAAAAAAATATATTTCATTGTGTTTTGTTTGTATTAAATTACTGTAAACGTATTTAAAATATATTTAGCTGGGTTAGGCAAAAATAAAAATTGCGCTTGTTTAAACAAGGTTAGGTAAGTTTTCAAAGATTTTTTTGGGTGCAAAATTAAAAATTTTTTACATTAACATTGATAAATTAGGGCACATGTGCAACTCTTGGGTATCTTTATTTTAGAAACGTTTCGCCACACAGTGGCTTCATCAGTCCATACATAACACAAAGTGCGAGTTTGTCACAATTTACTTTTTGCTGATGACACTGTGCTTTTGGGAGATTCTGAAGAGAAATTTCAGAGGTTGGTGGGTGAAAGGGTGAATATAGAATGTTAGTAGCTACTGATAATACTACAATGTTAGACGCTGCTGATGATACTAGAATTTTAGTAAGCTACTGAAAGACAATAGAAAGTTAGAAAGCTACTGATAATACTAGAATATTAGTAGCCAGTGATAATACTAGAATGTTAGTAGCTACTGATGATACTAGAATGACAGACCCTATTTATGATACAAATGACAGACGCTACTGATGATAAACCCGATTGCTAAGACGCTAAATGATGATATTTGAATGTTAGACGTTACTGATGATACTAGAAATTAGACGCTACTGATTATACCAGAATGTCAGAAGATACCGATGATAAATTTTATGTTAGTATACATCCACATCTTAGTATGTATCCACTTTGAGTATACTTTAAGGATTAATGTGTCCCTTTATAAGTGGTGCACGTGTGACATGCATCCTTAGTGATCTTGGTGTAGCTTTAATCTAATAAAGCGTCAGACTTGTCAAAATATTTTGACATATCACTGGTTTTTACGTAGTCCCGTCTGCATCTTTATCAGTAAGTGGATAATCAAGCACAAAGTGTTTAAGGAAGTGACCATAAGACTTACCACCTTGCATATAGATCTGTAATGTCTGTGTTTGCCAAACTGCCAGAAGTATTTGTGTCAAGCCTAAGCCTAGCACTACAACATCAATCTGTTCACTTTAAATTAATAATAATAATAATAATAAAAATAATAATAATATCTTTATTTCTACAATTACATGTAGAAGGTATACAGATCTAGCTGGTATCAAAAAAGGTGGAATTTTTGTTATAGGATGCAACCCACACAAGTCACCTAGCACCCAGGTACCTATTTTACTAATGGGTGATCATGGACAACAGATATCTTATGGAAACACATCCTAATGTTTCCAGTCCGTACCGGGGATTGACCCCCGGACCTCAGTGTGTGAGCTGATCGCAAGTTAATAACGTAAATATGCTTACCTACGTTCATGTATCACCAGTGGGTGATGTATCTACTCAGGCTTCTAAAATGCGTTCCTCTGACACTGAATTCATCACTCACTTCTCTTTTAAAATTGAAACTGTAGACACAGATACTACACAGTTTCATTATTCAGGTAGACTCCTTCAGGGTAATTTCCATGACTAACTTTCCAAATTCAGTGTCCGATACACAAATAACTCGCACGTAAGAGAAAATAAATTTTGACAGCGTTTCCGGCCGAGTCGGACCGGAACGTTGTCATAAATTTCACTTTTGTATGTGCGGATTATTTGTGAATAGTTTTAGTCAAAGTATTGTGCCTTTTGTTCTTCAGTTTTGTGATTGAGTCAATTAGAATTATTAATGAATCTGCTTTTCTCTGATGCGGAGAGTGTGTCCCTCTGGTATCCAGTGAAACATGTTGTTAGTTATGCTCTCGCATGCCTTCAATCACATGAGCATGTTGTTAATTATGCTCTCCTTTCCTTAAGTAACATGAACATGTTGTTAGCCATGCTCTCACACGCCTTCAATCGTCATACGAACAGTTAGTCATGCTCTCACACGCCTTTAAATCGTCATACGGAACTTTTTAGTTTATGCTCTCACACGCCTTCAATCGTCTAATACGAACATGTTAGTCATGCTCTCACAAACCCCTTTAATCGAAAACATGA
>NW_026472712.1:0-11118 GCF_026875155.1 Cherax quadricarinatus
TAATCTTTTTTTAAGCTGTTGGGGTAATTGAACCTTTTAATCTTCCCTAGGTAATCCAAGAAGCAGAGATTATTACCAAAGATTAATTTCCTACTGGAGCAAGGTTATTAGTAAACTTGAAGTCCTTGGGACTACCCAAAATCCTTTACAAAGAACCAGATAGCGGATTTTGATGTATCCCGACTACACGAGGTGAATCAATAACTTGCCAGAGGGCTACCGTTGTACCATAGGAAACGATGGCTTACACCTCGCTTTAAGGTCTCCAATTAGACTTCATCAAGAGCCAAAAATCATCTGCCTTAAAAATTTCCCCAGTGGGTATTACCAATATCCGTAACCCACCTTGGCATCCGCAAATATTCCAAAAATTTTTCCGTATGGCCATAAAAGGACTAGCAGGCACTCGACATACCGAATATATAGTCGTAGTTTGATACCATGGACAACATATTTCCAACAAGAGATCATATGGAATCTTTATGCCAGGAAAACGTTTACGCACACATAGTGCTTCATCAGTCCATTACAAAGCAATGGTGCAGGAAGGATGAGCTTGAGGTAATCAGTCCCTCACCAGCGAGTCGATTGTTCAGTCCATCAATCTGTAAAAGCCTCACTTCTGCTTGAATTGGAAATGCATTGAAGCCCACTGTTGGGAAAATCGTTTCCTGAATGAAGATCCATATGTTGACATAAGTTCCCTCAATCTTCAACTTGCGTTTTTAAAACTATCATCACACATACTTTATCACCAGAACCTGGGTTCAACCATAACCTGGGTTCACCAGAACCTGGGTTCACCATGAACATGGTTCCCAGAACCTGGGTTTCACCAGAACCCTGGGTTCACCGGAACCACACTCATGTGCATACAAGCCCAGTGTAATAACTTTACTCCAGTTTATATCTAAAATGTTTATTAATAACAAGGTAATAAAAAAAAAAACAGTTAACCTTGCCAGGAAGTCAACCTGGTCTCTTGACCGTACTCAGATGTGTTATGCCGTTACTACCACAGGTACCTAAGTAAGTTAATTTGCTGCAATTTTATATATAAGCACACACACACACACACAACACACACACACACACACACACACACACACAACACAACCACAAACACACACACACCACACACACACACACATATATATAATAATAATATATATATATATATATATATATATTATATATATAATAATATATATATATATATATATATATATATATATATATATATATAATTATTATAATATATATATATATATATATATTATATATATATATATAATATGTATATATATATATAAAGCTGCATACAGACTCACGAAATCGTAATGCAAGATTGCAAACAACCATACCACGGGGAGGAAAACCCGCGGGTTTCATCCCCGCCCGTGTAATGGTCCATGATACAGAAGACAAATTCAATTTTCATTTTCACTCGGAAAATTAACTAGTGAACACAAGTGAGAAAGGAGGAGGCAGATGAAATACTAGAAGATGGTGAGAACGAGAGTATAGAACGAGAGAAGGAATGTTATTGTAGTAATATAAGTGGTGAGGTAGTGGTGGTAGGTATTACACCAACAGTGCTAGTGGTAGTAGTAGTTGTAGTTAGTAGTATGAGTAGAGTACAGTAGAGTAGAGTAGAGTAGTAGTAAGTATAGTGTAGTAGTAGTAGTTAGTAGTAGTAGTAGTAGTAGTGATACAGTAGTAAGGGAACATAGAAAATTGTAGTGTAGTGATAAAGTTCAAATGTATAACAAAGAAACAGTAGTAGATGTAATATAGAAATATTAGTGTAAAGTAAAGGACACAAGTGCAACTAAGTGACAGGAACGAAACGGCTTGACAAGCTCCTGAGAGACGAACGTTGCCACAATAAAATGTCACATTAGTTGCATTGTAGTCCTTTTACTTTACATATTGTCGTAATTCACCAAATTTATACAGAAGTATAAGATAGAATTCGAATAGTAGTTAGTAGTAGTAGTAGTAGTAGTAGTAGTAGTAGTAGTATAGTAGTAGTAGTAGTATATATGAAGTAGTAGTAGTAGTATAAGTATAGTAGTAGTAATAGTAGTAGTAGTAAGTAGTAGTAAAATAGTTAGTAGTATAGTTAGTATGTAGTAGTAGTATTGTAGTAGTAGTAGTAGTTAGTAATATAGTAGTAGTATAGTAGTAGTATGTAAGTAGTAGTAGTAGTAGTAGTAGTAGTAGTAAGTAGTATAATAATGTAGTAGTAGATAGTAGTAGTAGTAGTAGTGTAGTAATATTAGTAGTAGTATAGTAGTAGTAGTAGTAGTATATAGTAGTAGTATAGTAGTAGTAGTAGTAGTCAGTAGTAATAGTAGTAGTAGTAGTAGTTAGTAGTAGTAAGTAGTAGTAGTAGTAGTAGATTGTAATATAGTAGTAGTTTTTGAATAGTAGTAGTATAGTCGTAGTAGTACAGTAGTAGTAGTATAGTAGTAGTAATAATAGTAGTAGTAATAGTAGTAGTAGTTAGTAGTAGTATAATGTTATAAGAGTCTAGTAGTATAGTAGTAGTAGTAGTATAGTATAGTATAGTAGTATAGTAGTAGTAGTAGTAATAGTAGTATAGTAGTAGTAGTAGTAGTAGTAGTAGTAGTATAGTAGATAGTTAGTAGTAATAGTAGTAGTAGTAGTAGTAGTATTAGTAGAGTAGTAGTAGTAGTAGTAGTAGTTAATTAGTAGTAGAAATAGTAGTAGTAGTAGTAGTAGTATAGTAGTAGTAGTAGTATAGAGTAGTTAGTAGTAGTATTAGTAGTAGTAGTAGTAGTAGTAGTTGTAAGTAGAGTAGTAAGTAGTAGTAGTAGTAGTAATAGTAGTATTAATAGTAGTGTATAGTTAGTAGTAGTAGTAGTAGTAGTATAGTAATAGTAGTAGTAGTAGTTAGTGATATAGTAGTAGTAGTAGTAGTAGTAGTAGTAGTATAGTAGTAGTAGTAGTAGTAGTAGTAGTAGTAGTAGTAGTAGTAGTAGTAGTAGTAGTAGTAGTAGTAGTAATAGTAGTAGTAGTAGTAGTAGTAGTAGTAGTAGTAGTAGTAGTAATAGTATTTAGTAGTTAGACGTAGTGCAACAGAGAGGCAGAGTTCAATAAGAAGATAGTAGTGGTATTGAAAAAAGGTGAAAAGGTCAGTGAGGGTAGAGTCAGCGAAGAAATAGTCTGGCTTCTTTTCCAGTGATGTTTGTGCCGGATCTACCACTATGGTTCCTTGCCCAGGTAAAGCCGGCGGTCTTGCCATCTGTTGTCTAATATATTCTGGCGCTGCAGTTGGAGTGACCATCGTATTAGGTCACCCAGCTGAGTCAATCGGCCCAGCCAGCTGTGTCGCAGCTGGCACTTCACTACACCATCATTTTTTAATTCCTTAATTATTGGCAGGAAAGTTTGGGTGTCGGGTGTAAATGATAATGGGGGCCTTTGAGCAAACTTTAAATAGAAAGGAGCTTGGTAATAAGTAATACATATTTTAAGAAAAAAAAAGGATGTATGTGATATAGGGCATAATGACTATGTTTCATTATGAATTGGTAGATAAAAGACTGACTGGTAGGCTTATGAATGTGCACGTTTATAGAGGGGCCACAGATATATCAGTTCAATTTTTAGTTAAAGCTACAGTGAGAGTAAAAAAATGCTGGGATACAAGGAGAAAGGCATCAGCAAGTAAGAAAGAGGTGAAGCTTTATAAACTAAATGAAGAGGCAGTTAGAGTAAGATATAAACAACTATTAGAAGATACATAGGCAAGTTAGAGAATAGGCAATGAGATTGAAGAGGTGTGGGATCGATCTAAGAATGTGATGTTACACTGTTAAGCAGTAGATTGTGACTACAGGAAAGTGGATGAGGAAGGGAAGATGAAGAGCGATTCGTTGAATGATGCGGTAAAGAGAGGAAAAGTTAGCATATGAGAGGTTTTTAAAAAGTAGAAGTGATATGAGGAATGATAAGTATATGGAGAGAAAAAGAGAGGTTAAGACAGTGGTGAAGGAATGTAAGAGGAGAAGAAATGAGAGTGTGTGAGGTGTTATCAACAAATTTTGCTGAGAATAAGGAAAATTTTGGAGTGAGATTAAAAATTTGTAAAGCCTAGGAAGAATAGATTCTTACAGTTAAAATAGGAGAGGGAAGTTATTAGATGGAGAGTTGTAGGTGTGGGGAAGATGGAGGGAATATTTTGAGGAACTACTAGATGTTGATGAAGATAGGGAAGCTGTGACTTCGTGCATAGGACATAGAGGTATAACATCTTGTAGGAGTGAGGAAGAGCCAGTTGTGAGTGTGAGGGAAGTGCGTGAGGCAGTGAATAGAATGAAAGGGGGTAAAGCGGCCCAGAATTGATGAGATAAAGACAGAAATGTTAAAAGCAGATGGGAATATAGTTTTGGAAAGGCTGGTGTTTTTATTTAACAAATGTATGGAAGACAGGAAGGTACCTTGGGATTAGCAGAGAGAAAGCATAGTTGCTTTGTATAAAGGAAAAAGAGACAAAAAAGAGTGTAAAAATTATAAGGGCATAGGTCTATTGAAAATACCTGGTAAAGTGTATGGTAGAGTTAATATTGAAAGAATTAAGAGTAAGGAGAGCAGGATCGCAGATGAACAAGGCTTCAGGAAGGGTAGCGGGTGTATAGACCAAGTGTTTATAGTGAAACATATAGGTGGACAGCATTTCGAGAAGGGTAAAAAGGTTATTGTAGCATTTATGGTTAGGGTGGATTTTGATGCATTTATGGATAGGGTGGATAGTGAAGCAATGTGGTAGATGTTAGAAATGTATGGAACAGGTAGCAGATTACTGAAAGCAGTTAAGCGTTTTTACGAGGACACTGAGGCTCAGGTTACAGTATGTAGGGGGGAGGTGAGGGACATTATATCCCAGTAAGAGCAGACCTAACAGAAAGAGGCGTGATGTCACCATGATTATTCAATATATTTGTAGGTAGTGTTGTGTGAGAAGTGAATGCTCGGGTGTTGGCAAGAGGTGTGGGATTAAGAGATAAAGAGTCTAACACAAAGTGGAGTGTCACATGTTGCTTTTTTGTGATGACACTGTGCTCTTGGGAGATTCTAAGAGAAGCTCAGAGGTTGGTGAACGAGTTTGGTAGGGTATGTATAAAAGATTAAAAGTGAACACTGGGAAAAGCAAGGTGATGAGGATAACAAAAAATTAGGTAATGAAAGGTGGATATCAGATTGGAAGGAGGGAGTATGGAGGAGGTGAATATATTCAGATATTTAGGATGTGAACTTGTCAGCAGATCCGTCTATGAAAAGACGAGGTGAATCATAAAACTGATGAGTGAAAAATGGAAGCAAAGAGGGAAATATATGAGAGTAGTGGTCGAATGCTCGTATATAGGTATAAAGCATGGGTGATGAATGTCGCAATAAGGAGAAAGTTGGAGGCGTGGAGATGTGGTGTCTGAGGACTTGTGTGGTGTGAATATAATGCAGAAAATAATACTAGCTTGAAGATTTATATTCACTCCTCCATACTCCCTCCTTCCAATCTGATATCAGCCTTTCATTTACCTAAAGTTTTTGTTATCCTCATCACCTTGCTTTTCCAGTGTTCACTTTTAATCCTTCTTTTACATACCCTACCAAACTCGTTCACCAACCTCTGCAGCTTCTCTTAGAATCTCCCAAGAGTACAAGATCATCAGCAAAAAAGCAACTGTGACAACTCTCCTTTGTTGGGTTGTCGTAGGAAAGGTTGGAGGGAAGAAGTACAGGTTTTGTGTGTGAGGGACTTGACTTCCAGCAATGTGACATGGACGTATTAGACAGGAGTGAAGCAAACGGTTTTATGAATTAACGTGCTGTTGTAATGTTGTAAAGTAACATTTTTGAAGGGATTCAAGGGAATCAGTTAGCCGTAATTGAGTTCTGGAGGTGGGAAGTACAGTGTCTGCACTCTGAAGGAGGGCGAAGATACATTCTATTTTTTAACTGTAGTGTTAGTGCTCCTCTGGCAAAACAGCGATGGACTGAATGATAATGAAAGTGTTTCTTCTTTTTTGGGTTACCTTGTTATTAATAATAAAAAATAATGTTTTAAGAGTAGAAACAAATGTATGTATTTTAACGAGGAAACTTAATATTAATGAATTAAAGAACTGGTCATAAAACATTATGCATAGTGGTATTTTTAAAGAGGTTTAAAAATAAAAAAATCTAAAATTAGTAACAAGAAGATAATTAAGGAATTAAAAAATGATGGTGTAGTGAAGCGCCAGCTGCGACACAGCTGGCTGGGCCGATTGACTCAGCTGGGTGACCTAATATGATGGTCACTCCAACTGCAGCGCCAGAATATATTGGACAACAGATGGCAAGACCGCCGGCTTTACCTGGGCAAGGAACCATAGTGGTAGATCCGGCACAAACATCACTGGAAAAGAAGCCAGACTATTTCTTCGCTGACTCTACCCTCACTGACCTTTTCACCTTTTTTCAATACCACTACTATCTTCTTATTGAACTCTGCCTCTCTGTTGCACTACGTCTACTACTACTACTACTACTACTACTACTACTATTACTACTACTACTACTACTACTACTACTAACTACTACTACTACTACTACATTACTACTACTACTAACTACTATATTACTACTACTAATATAATATACTACTACTACTATATATACTATACTACTACTACTACTACATTACTACTTATACTACTACTACTACTACTAACTACTACTACTACTAATACTACTAATATATACTACTACTACTACTAATCTACTACTACTAACTACTACTACTACTAATTCTACTACTATACTAATACTACTTACTACTACTACTACTACTACTACTAATACTAACTACTACTACTATACTATACTACTAACTACTACTATACTACTACTACTACTACTACTTTCTACTTTCTACACTACTTCTTTCCCACTACTACTACACTATATACTAAATTTCTACAACTACTAAATACTACTACTACTACTAAATACTAATACTTTTCTACTACTACTACTGCCTACTGCTCACTTAAAATTTCTAATTTCTACTACTACTAATAATATGCTACTACTAATACTTACTAATAGCTTTCTATACTACTACTTTCTACAACTACTTTCTTACTGCTAAACCCACAATCTACTAAAATGTAACCAACCCACTACTACTACTATACAAAAGCAAAATACTACATTTCTACTACTACTAATTTCTAAAACTGGGTACTGCCCACTACAAATTACTACTACTACAACTAATACTTTCCCCAGCACTGTTGGGGAAAACCAACCCCCCAACTACCATCACCACTTTTATTACACAAAACATTCCTTCCTTTTTCCCATCACCCCCGTTCTCAAACCAATTCCCCGTTTAATTTTTACTAGTCTTTGGGTTTCCCCCCCTTTTTTCCTTGTGGTTTAATAGTTAAAATTTTCCAGTAGAAAATGAAAATTTTAAAAAATTTTTTTTTTCTGGGATGCCCCCCGAAACCCCCAAAAAAACCACGGGCGGGGGGTAAAAACCCGCGGGTTCTTTCCCTCGCCCCTGGTGTGGTTTTTTTTGCGATTTTTGTTTAGTTTTGTAATGTTTATAAATATATTATAAACACAACACCCCACACAACCCCATATTTTTATTTATAAATATATTATATATATTTTATTTTAAAATATATATATATATATTAAAAATATATATATATTTTAAATATATATATATTTATATTAAAAATATATATAATTTTTTTTAAAATATATATTAAATATATATTAAAAATTTTTATATATAAATATATATAATATATTTTATATAATATAAATTAATATGTGTGTGTGTGGTGTGTGTGATGTTGAGTGTTTGTGTGTGTGTGTGTTGTACTCATAGTTTTACTCACCTAGTTGGGTTGCAGGGGCGAGTCCAAGCTCCGCCCAGCCTCTTCACTGTCGTACTAGGTCATCCCCCAAACCCATCTTTATCGTACCTCTGCAAAAAGCATGTAGGATCCTGCCCCCAACATCGCTTCCCAAACTTTTCCACTTCCTGACACTCTGGGGAAGAAATACCCCTAACTCCCTTTGATTCATCTGTGCCCTTCATTTTCCAACGTGTCCCCGGTTTTGCTGTGCCTCTCGGGAAATCCTTCTTTGTCCCCTTGTCAATTTCCCTCCAGTATTTTGTAAGTCTTTATATGCCCCCCATTCTCCTGTCCTCCTGTCGTCAGGTTGTTTTCCCCTTTAAAACCCCCCTCGTAGGACATACCTCTTAGCCTGGGCCTAGCTTGTTGAAAACCCTTTGCATTTTCTCTAGTTTCTTCACGGCTTGGCTAGGTGGGGGTTCCAAACTGGTGCCGCATACCCCAATATGGGCCCAACGTATACGGTGAACAGGGTCCTAAATGTTTCCCTTTTTAAAGAGTCGGAATGCGTTTGAGGTTTGTAGGCCCCCCATATGCTGCGCATTTTTTGGGTTTATGTCGTTCAGGGATGTGCCTGGTGTTATTTCACCCCAAGATATTTTTCTTTGATGGGGTTTTGTAGTCTCGGGCCCCCTGACTGTATCCTCTGCGGTTTTTTTCCCCCCCCAACTTCATGCTTTGCACGGGGGGTTTAAAAACTCCGGGGCCAATTCTGGCCCAGGCTGACCCTGTCCAGATCCTTTGTAGTTCCCCGGGTCTTCGACGATGAATTCTTCTCACAACTTCACGTACTCAAACAGGGACACCCAGAGTCTATTCCTTCCGTCATGGTTCACAAAACCCAAAAAACAGCCGGCCCTAGGAAGACCCCTGCGGGCCCCCGTGGTCCCGGGTGCCCACTCTGACACCCCCCCAAGCCATGATCGCTGCTGTTTGTGCAAGTGTGTGTGTGGTGTGTGTTGTGTGTGTTGGTTGGTTGTGTGTGTGTGTGTGTGTGTGTGTGTGTGTGTGTGTTTGTGCTTATTTTAAAAATTGCAGCAAATTACTACTTAGGCCCTTTGGGTGTAACGGATAACCATCTGACTACGGTCAAAGATACCGGGTTCGACCCCTGGCAAGTTAAACTGTTTTTTTTTTTTTACTCTGCTGAGTGAACCCAGGTTCTGGTGAACCAGTTCGAATCATCGCAAGGCTGTATTTTTTTTTTTTTTTTGTTGATTATGTTAAATACGTAATTAACCCCAAATTATGAGTCGGAATATATTTAAAGTTTCTGTTTGATATTTAGTGTAAAAAAGTGTAGCAGTGATAATAGCAGATTTTGAATATATTGTTGTTGAAGCCCGTAGTATTATTAATCCTTGTAGAGTAGTTGAACTGTATAGTATAAAAGTAGAAGTGTAGTTGTATTGGTATTTTATAATAGATGTAAAGTAGAATTATTGCAAAAGAAAGGGGGGCAAGTTGTATACGGGGAGTTAAATGAGGCAAGACGGTGGGAACAAAAAACAATAGTAGTTATTTATAGTACTAGTAGTAATAGTAAAAGTAATATGAAAAAAATTATCAAGTTGCAATGACAAATTTTCCCCTCCTGATGTGGAAGTATCGCCAAAAGTGAGGGGAAAAACTGGCAGTGATTTTAGTTTGTTCCTAACTACAACCATATACTGTCCACATTTATACATATTTTCTGTTTGTGCTGCTATTTCTTCTAGTATTAGTTCTTTGAACACTTACTCTTGATTTTTTCACTACCTATTTTCTATCTTTACGGGATTTTGTTCCATGTGATGGTGTATTGGGTATTAGGCATGTACGGGTTTAGGATTTAGTGTTTTGGTTGTATAGGGGTTGTTAGGGGGGGTGGAGTGGCGATGTATGTCAGAGAAAATTTAAACTATTGTCTTTGACATATATAAGATTTGAAAAAACGAACACAGAATCTGTTTGGGTCAGTTTACGAGGGGCATGACAAATTAATTTGGGGTGTTTATAGGGGCCCAAACCTGTAGGGAGTGCATAAGCTGTTTTGGGCGAAATTATAAGGGTCAGATAAAAAATGTTGTATAACGGGAATTTTAACTTTTGACAGGAAATCTTGAGTCTAGTGCTTTTCTTGTACGGTTTTAGGATTGCTTTTTAAACGGTTGGACAGAAAACCAACTAGGGAAACAATCACTTGACCCGGTTTTTGCCAAAAAAGTTCAAAATTAATAATCTTGGGTTAATGATGAGCTTGGGGAAAATGACAAAATCACTTGGTTTTAACTACATGGAATTTTTTTTATATTTTATTTAAAAAACTTAAAGAATACAAGAATGTACAAAACAAAAAAATTTGTGCAAAAATGGGCTAAATTCAAAAATTTTTACAAATTCAACCCCCCAACACAATCTTTTCAATCCAGGGAAAACTAAACCCTTCACACTGTAACACTCCCCCAAAACCTGCAAAGTAGGTGAGGCACCATTTGGTGCCCCACAGTAGGCACAACCCCCTTCCCCCTTAATTGTTTCAACTAAAAAACACTTTTCCCCAATAATAATACTGATATGAAAACTAAAAACTAAATCATTAAGAACTGTTTTTTTAAGACAGTTTTTCCCAACCATTTTAGTATTTCATCCAACAAAAAAATGCTTAAAACTGCTATACACTATTCCCCCAAAAATTTATTTTCAATTTTTTTTTAAAAACTTACAGAACACACAAAGTACACAACCATCAAAATGTTGTCCCCCAATATGGACCCAAAATCAAAATTTTTCCCCAAAAAACAAACCCCAACATAATCTCCCCAAATTTGAGAAAACTAAACTATACACCTTTCTTACACGCACCAAAACGCCAAAAAGCAGGATGAGGAAACCCTTGCTGCAGCCCACAATATTCGCACAAATCCTTGCCCCTAACATAGTTTGCAACTAAAAACACTTTTCCCAAAATTTAAATATACATATATGAAAACTCTCCAAAAAACAAAAACGTGAAGATAAACTATTTTAAGACAGATTTTTTCAAAACCTGTTTGGGTTTTCATACCAACTTTTAAATGCCTTAACATTGTCTATAAACCATCACAATTACATTTACCTCACCCTAGTCAAAACTACCAACCAAAAAGGCGTTTTCTGTTAGTATCCCATAAGTTTACCCCACCCC
>NW_026472713.1:0-11211 GCF_026875155.1 Cherax quadricarinatus
GTGTGTGTTCGTGTGGGGGTTTTCGTTGTGTGTTTTTTGGTGTGTGGGGCGTGTGTGTGTGTTCGTGTGTGTGTGTTTCGTGTGTGTGTGTTCGTTTTTGTGTGGTTTGTGTGTGTGTGTGTTTGTGTGTGTGTTTTCCCTGTGTTGTGTGTTCGTGTGTGTGTGTGTTCGTGTGTGTGTGTTCGTGTGTGTGTGTTTCGTGTGTGTGTGTTTCGTGTGTGTGTTGGTGTGTGTGTTCGTGTGTGTTTTTTGTGTGTGTGTTCGTGTGTTTTGTTTTCGTGTGTGTGTGTGTTCGTGTGTGTGTGTTTGTGTGTTGTGTTGTTCGTGTGTGTGTGTTCGTGTGTGTGTGTTCGTGTGTGTGGGGGTTCGTGTGTGTGTGTTCGTTGTGTGTTGTGTTCGTGTGTGTGTGTTCGTGTGTGTGTGTTCGTGTGTGTGTGTTCGTGTGTGTGTGTTGTGTGTGTGTGTTCGTGTGTGTGTGTTCGTGTGTGTGTGTTCGTGTGTGTGTGTTCGTGTGTGTTGTGTTCGTGTGTGTGTGTTGTGGGGTTTTGTGTTCGTGTGTGTGTGTTCGTGTGTGTGTGTTCGTTTTGTGTGTGTTCGGGGTGTGTGTTGTTCGTGTGTGTGTGTTCGTGGTGTGTGTTCGTGTGTGTGTTTTTCGTGTGGGGTGTTGTTCGTGTTTTGTGTGTTCGTGTGTGTGGTGGTGTGTGTGTTCGTGTGTGTGTTTTCTTTGGTGTGTGTGTTGTGTGTTGGTTTTGTGTTCGGGGTGTGTGTGTTCGTGTGTTTTGTGTTCTGTGTGGGTGTTCCGTGTGGTGTGTGTTCGTGTGTGTGTGTTCGTTGTGTTTTGTCGTGTTGTGTGTTCGTGTGTGTGTGTTGTGTGTGTGTGTTCGTGTGTGTGTTGTGTGTGTGTGTTCGTGTGTGTGTTGTTCGTGTTGTGTGTGTTCTTTGTGTGTGTGTTCTTTGTGTGTGTGTTCGTGTGTTGTGTGTTCGTGTGTGTGTGTTTGGGTGTGTGTGTTCGTGTGTGTGTGTTCGTGTGTGTGTGTGTTTTTGTGTGTGTGTTCGTGTGTGTGTGTTTCGTGTGTGTTCTTTGCGTGTGTTTGTGTGTGTTTCGTGTGTGTGTTCCTGTGTGTGTGTTCGTGTGTGTGTGTTCGTGTGTGTGTGTTGTGTGTGTGTGTTCGTGTGTTGTGTGTTCGTTTTGTTCGTGTGTGTTCGTGCGTGTGTTTGTGTGTGTTCGTGTGTGTGTTTCGTGTGTGTTTGTTTAGTGTGTGTGTTGGGTGTGTGTGTGTTCATGTGTGTTTGTGTGTGTGTTCGTGTGTGTGTGTTCGTGTGTGTGTTCGTGTGTGTTTGTGTGGGGTTGTGTTCGTGTGTGTGTGTGTTCATGTGTGTTTGTGTGTGTGTGTTCGTGTGTGTGTGTTCGTGTGTGTTCGTTGTGTGTGTGTTCTTTGTGTGTGTGTGTGTGTGTGTGTGTGTGTTTTTTGTGTGTGTTGCGCTCGTGTGTGCATGTGGTGTGTGGCTGTGTTCCAGGAGTAGAAAATGCGAAATTCATCAAAGGTAAAGGTGTGTGTGTGAGGCTCACAACTAAAAGGACCCGGATTTCGGCTCTTGGGTGAGCCAAACATGAGAAACCTTGTTACACTTGCTCCCCTTGCTTTTTTAAAAAATCAAGTAGCTATGAGTTAGGCGTTGTTGTGAGTCACTAAAAAAGCAGATTGAAAGTCCCAAATTAAAATAAGCAACATTTTTCTTTTCTGGTATTTATTCTGGGTTTTATAAGCCTCTGGGGTTAATACAGTAATGCAAAGGAAGTCCTCTCTTGCATTGTAATTTGAGTTTGTTCTGAAGTATGTAGCATTATATCCTGAGTGATATGGCCTCATTAGCTCATTTCTGTTTTTTTTTTAAATGTGTAACAAATGCTGTAACCTTACCATTGGCTCTGTGCTGAAAAAATGTGATATCCCAGTCCCTTTAATGTTAATTTTCTATTGTAATTCGGTCGTTTTTTTTTTTTTTTAATGCTCTGTTACTGTAGTTTTTATATATCTATCTGTGTATGCACCTAATAAGTGTTTAGAAAAAAAGGGACTACCCCTGTTAAAAACAATTTTTTAGTATCAAAAAAACCCATGACCAAGTATAGAGCAGATCTTTTTAAAAAAATGGCTTTTTCCGGAGGGTGACCCCTACTTGTGTCACAGTAAGAGAGGGAACATGGGATATTCGTGGAGCATCAGCTATTGTTAATGATAGGGACCGAGGCCTGTGGATAACCATCGTAAGCAAAAATTTTTCAAAAGTTAATTTGGAGTGAAAAAATGGAATAGTGATTCTATCCGTTTAATTACTTTTTTTTTCATATTTTTATGCTTTTATTTTTTTAATTCTTTACAATATTTTTTAAGGTAATTGCCTTTTCATTGTGTGAAAACTGATCAAGGATATTGACAGATTTTCCTTCAATATAACCTTGTGACATGTTATCACAGACGAAAGATAGTAAAAATATTTCTTAGGGCAGCTTGAAGTAGACAGCGTGAAAATAGATTTTGTGAACTTGAAAATTTTACAGTGCTAAAGACTACTTAATATAGCTATGTTCATAGTTGGTTTGATTTGAAATTTTTTTTTTAATTTCAACAAGGTAGTTTGTGTTTTAGCAGTATCTGAATTAACAAATTGGGGAAAAAATAGTAAGGAAAACATCAACAGGACAACAATATACCATCTTAAACGAACATGATTTCTCTACCTTCCTTAGAAAAGCTGACATTTCTGTAACAGATTAGTTTAAGTGCCCTTAATACATATATACGTGTGGTGCATATAGTGTACGTTACTTTTATATTGTGCATTATTATTTTTATTATTTTTCATCACAAAGCTAATGCCAACTCCCTCCAATACTCTATACTTCTTTTTTTACTGCTATTAATTGCTCATAATTTTAAATTACAAGTCAAATTCTTACTCCAAATTAATAATATTCATTTTTCCCTTACCTGTCCATTTAATTTTGTTTATCACTACTTGTTTTTTAGTCACTTTTCATTGTGTATGCAATTAGTTATATTCCAATTACTTTTTTGCAAGTACCAAAACTATCTTTTGCTAGCTAGTACCAACTACTCATTTTTTTTTACTTTTATTGTGCAATAAACTCCTCAATTTATTTTAATATTACAAATCAGATCTTGTCCTAAACCAATATTATTTCATAGTGACCATCTGTCCGTTTAATTTTGTTTACCATTACTTAATTTTTAGTCCTTATATATTTTCTCCTTTATTTTAGCTTTATATAACTACCCTAGTTTATACTTTCACAATTGTTAAAATATCAAGGTTTGCTATTCTCAGGTGCTAAAGTAGAATAAGTTCACAATTTTGCCATTATATTCCAAAGCTCATTTATTTGATTACCACTTTATTGTTCACCAAAAACTTATATTAGTCCCTTTTATATTATAATTTTATACTAAAATTTCCCTAACTTTAAAAAAATTTAAACCTTTATAGTACTACCTACAACATATTCCCAAGCTCCATTATTTGATCATCACTTTATTTGTATTAGTCCCTTTTAATTGTCTCCTTTATTTTAGCTTAAAAAAAAAAAAAAAAAAAAATACCTTAGCTCATTATTTTACATTTGTTAAATAATTCAGGTGCTATTTTTTAGCTTAAGACTATTTACTTTGTTTTATACATTAATTCTAACTTAGATTCACTACAAATCTTATGATTACAAGCATTGATCCTGATACCAACCTCTTTTTTTATGACTTAAATGAATCAAAACAGTTACTTTTAATTACTACACTGCAGAATAATCAAAGGCAGTTCTCAGTGCCAACAACAACATAACTGTCTTTAACTACAATATCAGATCTTTAAGCAAGCATTACGATGACCTCATAGCATTACTAAATTCCTTACATGCCAATATGTCCATCATTACACTAACTGAAACCTGGCTAAAGCCTGATAGTACAGATGTCGATGCCTTTCCCTGGTTACACAGCCATACACAACTGTAGGCCAGACCAACAAGGGGTGGCCAGCTATATACTACTCGACCAATTGAATGTTTTCACTAATACTTGCACAAGGGATGAAACATGGGGAATATATAATAGCTAAATTCTAACCCAAATACCTACAAAAACCTCTCACATTGATAAACATCTACAGAGTACCACAGTCAAACATTAGCCAATTTAGTCAAAACCTAGGAAGTATGATAACTGATGCACGCATGAACAAAGAAACACTTACTACTCTCAGGTGACTTCAATATAAATCTCCTGCAAGACCAGGACCCCACGTTTCTGAATTCACAAACCCAATAAGTAACTGTATGTTGCTACCAACAGTAACAAAACCTACAAGAGACTAGTGTTTCCCTACTTGACCACATCTGGACCAACACCATATCCCCTTTAAAATCAGGCTTAATTACAGATAATACCACAGACCACTACCCTACTTTCCTCATAACAACTCTTGGTAAACTACCCCAAGACACTACTAAAGTCACCTTCAGACTTCACAATGAGGCAGCCATTAATAACTTCACAACAAACAGTAGCAAACATTGACTGGCACACTGAGCTAGAAATCTATACAGATATTGATGAATGTATTAATAATTTTCTAAAAAAGACCCAATACCTCTATAACAAGCCCCTGCCCTAAGAAACTAAACAGATGACAGCTTTAAAAGACTGAACAGTCCCTGGCTAAACCCAGCATTCTCAAATCCATAAATACAAAACACCAATATGAAAAAAAAGTACAGAATGGGTCACATAACCCGAGACCAAACAAAAGTTACTCGTCCCAAACCTAAAACCCGCCTGATAAGAAGGGCAAAAAAATTGTATTATGAGAAAAAGATTATCCAACTTACGAGGTGATATAAAAAAAACCTTGGAAAACCCTATCAGAAATTCTGGGAACAAAAAAGATATCACGAAATAGCGAAATAAAAATTAGCAAAAACAGATGAACCCCAACTCCCACCACAGAAAAAAGCAAACAGACTCAATGATTTCTTCTCCACTATAGGACAAAACCTTGCCAATAAAATCCAAGCTCAGATACCCCACCAAATGACTACCTCACCGAAAAATACCCGAAACACTGTTCCCAGCTCCGACTAACCCTACGAAGTCTCCCTTTTTTTCAACGGACTAAAAAATAAGGCAGGAGATTTAAAAAACCTTACCACCCTTTTATACAAAAAAGTGTCACAAGTGCTATCACCCTCATTGCAACACTTTTAACAAATCCATTTACCCCACCCTTTCCCCTTTAGTACTCAAAATAGCAAGGGTCACCCGACCCACAAAGGAGGAGACCAAACAGATTTTGAATAACTATAGGCCAATATCCAACTTACACCCTCTCTCAAAAATCTTAAAAAAAATTAATTCATAAACGAATCTACTCCTACCTCATCTCCCAAAAACATATCACCCCTGCCAATTTGGATTCAGGCCTAATAAAAATAATGATGCTATTATAACAATGCTAGAACATTATACACTGCAATAGAGAAAAAAGAAGTCCCACTGGGGATCTTCATTGACTTACGTAAAGTTTTTGATACATTTGGGACCATGACTTGCTCCACGTAAAATTGTCGCACTATGGTATAAGAGGGCACTCCCTCAACTACCTCAAGTCATACCTCAGCACGAAGCCAATATGTGTACGCAAAATGGGGGCAAACTCTTCTGCACAACCAATTACAGTTGGTGTCCCACAGGGAAGTGTCCTTGGCTCTCTTCTCTTTGCCCTATACATAAATGACCTACCAAATGCTTCGCAATTACTCAAACCCACACTATTTGCAGATGACATACATACGTCTTCCCCCACCCGAGCCCAGTCACACTAGCCAATACTGTAAATACCGAATTACAGAAAATATCTACCTGGATGAGGACTAAAAAAACTTACACTAAACATTGCCCAAAACCACTTCATTCAGTTTGGTAACAGAGTACAGATGTCCCTCTTAACATAATGATAAAGGATCACCTATACAAAGCTAACAGAAGGAAAATTCTTGGAATCCACCTTGATAATAGACTCAAATTTCATACACATATACAACAAATTTCTAAGAAAATTTCCAAGACTGTAGGCATACTATCGAAGATACGGTACTATGCTCCACAGTCAGCCCTCCGGGCCCCTATATCACTCTTATTTACCCTATCTCACCTATGGAATTTGTGCAGGGGGCCTCAAACAACAATTAACCATCCAGACCACTAATTACCCAAAAAAAAAAGGGCTGCATTTTAGAATGATAACAAATTCCCCACTACAGGCAGCACAACTCCACCAATATTCAATACACTAAACTTACTCACCATACAAAACATCCATACTTATTACTGCACCTATTACATACATAGAACACTTAACTTGATATTAACCCTCCCCCTCAAACATCCCCTTGCAAACCTCAACAGAACACATGACCATAACACAAGGCACAGATCACTCTTTGATGTTCCTCGTGTCCATCTCGCACTATGCAAAAACTCAATGCACATAAAAGGCCCTAAA
Source organism: Cherax quadricarinatus (assembly GCF_026875155.1). Classification (NCBI taxonomy): domain Eukaryota; kingdom Metazoa; phylum Arthropoda; class Malacostraca; order Decapoda; family Parastacidae; genus Cherax; species Cherax quadricarinatus. Next base: position 6,577 of record NW_026472713.1, read on the forward strand.
ATCTGGAATTCATTACCTGTAAATATAAAAGAAACACTACCTGTTTAAAAATTCAAGTCTTTTCCCTCAAAGATCACTTACTCACCCAAAACCAAATAAATACTGAATAACTGAACCTTATAAATTGTATATCTTAAAGGGTTTCTCACAATTATATCACATAAATGTTAAACCAAAAACCCCAATCTAACTTTACTATTTTTTAAATACACTACCTAACGGAATACTCCATACGACTGAATGTACAACAATGCATGCAACCATATGACCTGTCTTTGTAATACTCACTTGTGCTTTATAGTAATCTGTTTACATTAATGTTTTATCACTGATTTCATCATTGCTTAGTTAATCTTAAGTTAATTTTAAGCCAGCCCGTAATGCTATGCATAGTATAAGTGGCTTTGGCATGCTGCTCTTATCTGTATTTTTTTGTACCTCTGTATGTGTGCTCAAATTGTTAATAAATAAATAAAATTATATTTTGGCACATTTTACATAATGAAACTAAGACCATTTTAATTTTGAAATAATCTTATATAGGAATTTTTGAGTTGTTGGTGGTGATAATATATAGTGTATGTGGTTAATTTTTGGAGATGAGGTAATTTCTAAGCAAAGCCTTGAATTGGTGTGCAGGCAGGGGCCCATTTGTATGTTCAGGCAATGAATTCCAGATCTTAGGGCCCTTTATATAAGTGCATAACATTTTTGCATAGGGAAAGATGGACACTAGGGATATCAGTGTTTTGTCTTGTGTTATACAAGTGCAGTCTGTTGTTTTTCTCAAGGAGGAGTTTGAGAGGAGGGTTAATGTTGGGGGACTAATGTTCTGTGTAGTAGTGGGCATAATAATATGAGGGGTATTTTGTATTTTTAAGCGGGTACAACTCTTAACCCTATGAGGGTCCAAGAATTTCCAAAAAAAAAAAAAAAAAAAAATTTTCTTATGAAAGGATATCAATCTTTTTCTGAAGGTAATAAAACAAAATACACAAAATTTGATGGAAAATTTGACAAAATTGCACTCGAATTTTGCTGTGTCGGCGATATTTACGCATTGGCGATTTTACTCACTTTGACTCCTATTTAGGCCAATTACATCATTTCCGTCGACTAAATCTTAAGCTGTTTCACTAGTATTACTTCTATTTTATCAATTGAGCACAAGAAACTCCCCAATAAAAGTAATCAGAAATTGGTAATTTGGCCAATTTAACACGAAGTTCAAAGTACCTACTCCAGTTTCAATTATAGGGTCCAGAATAAACAATGCAGGCATTCATGGCACTAAAATAACTTTTTCCTCTGTTTTATTAGTTACATTTCCAGGCTTTACAGATGAATTCCATTTTGATTTTTTATTTATGTAAAGAATTTATATTCTTTCCCAAAAATAAAAGATTTACTGTTATGCAATATTGTAATAATTGTATAAATAATATGAGTGCTTTTTTTTTTTTTTTATAACAAGTTGGCTGTCTCCCACCTAGACAGGGTGACCCAAAAAGAAAGAAAAAAATTCCCCAAAAAGAAAACACTTCCATCATCATTCAACACTTTCACCTCACTCATACATAATCACTGTTTCTGCAGAGGTGCCCAGTTTAGAAGCATATATAAAGGTATATAACATATCCCTTCAAACTGCCAATATACCAAACCCCTTAATTATTATTTGCGACCACTGTCAGCCTCAGAGGAGGTACTACTGTCCTGCCAAGTGAGTAAAACAAAAGCCTGTAATTGTTTTGCATGGTTGTAGGACTGTTGGTGTCTTGTCTCTCATAAATATGCAAGATTACAGGTACGTCTTGCTACTTCTACTTACACTTGGGTCACACTACACATACATGTACACGTATATTTATACACACTCATTTGAGTTTTCTTTGATTTTATCTTAATAGTTCTTGTTCTTATTACTTTTCCTTTTATATTCATGGGGAAGTGGAATAAGAATCTTTCCTCCATAAGCCAAGCGTGTTGTAAAAGTCAACTAAAATGCTGGAAACAATGGGCTAGTAACCCCTTTTCCTGTAAAAATTACCCAAAAAATGTGTTAGGACTATCAATGAATTCATGAACATATGTTAGACCCACCAGTTGAACATTGGCAAAAATCGAACATTTTCGCTGCTTTTGAGCTCGATTTCAAGATATTTTCAATACTAAAACCAATCAAAATTGTCTCTATTTCTATAACTTATCTTCCATTCTATCAGCTGAGACCAAGAAACCACAAATACAACTGTAAAAATCATACAAAAATACATCGCAAAGTCGATGTTTTAACCCTTTCAGGGTCCAAGGCCCAAATCTGGAGTCACGCACCAGTGTCCAAGAATTTTCAAAAAAAAAATTTTGTTATTTTTTCTTATGAAATCGTAGAGAATCTTTTTGTGAAGGTAATAAAACAAAAAGTACGAAATTTGGTGGAAAATTGACAAAATTATGCTCTCGCGAATTTTGATGTGTCAGCGATATTTACGAATCGGCGATTTTGCCGACTTTGACTCCCATTTTAGGCCAATTACATTATTCCAGTCAACCAAATTCTTAGCTATTTTTACTAGTATTACTTTATTCTATCGATTGAGCACAAGAAATCGCCAATCACCTGTTTCAACTACAAATTTAAAGTGATCGGAAATTTTTAATTTGGCCAATTTAACACAAAGTTCAAAATATTCCAATTTCAAAATAGGGTCCAGAATGAACAATGTAGGCATTCCTGGCACTAAACTAACATTTCCTTGTTCATTAGTTATGTTTTGAGGGTTTACAAATTAATTCCATTTTGATTTTTTATTCACATAATGAATTTTTATTTACACCAAAAAAATAGAAAATTTATGTTATGCAATACTGTAATAATTGTATAAATATCATTTACCATATTTGTGAATGTATATTAGACCCACCAGCTGATGTGTATTAGACGTGTGAGGTCGTTTGTTTACTCTTGAATATCGGCAAAAATTTAACATTTCTGCTACTTGAGCTCAGTTTCAAGCCATTTCCAGTGCTAAAACCAATCAAAATCATCTCTATTTCTGTAATATGTCTTCCATTCTATCAAACGAGACCAAGAAATCACAAATACAACTATAAAAAACATACGAAAAAACACTGCAAAGTTGCTGTTTTAATCGAAAAATCATGATTTCATTTTTTTCTCTCATTATACACAGTGTGCTGCAGGATCTGTTTTATGTGGTGCACACATACCACATAGATGTATTCTCTCATATCTAGGCCCAAATGTACCACTCACAGTTTATCAGAGTGAGCTGAGCTCATGGTGTAGATCTACGGTTTGGACCCTGAACGTAAAGCCGTAGATCTACGGGACGGACCCTGAAAGGGTTAATCCCAAAAACATGGTCGCATTTTTTTTCTCATTATTTACTGTGTGCTGCAGGATTTTTTATATGGTGCACACTTACCACATAGATGCATTCTCTCATATCTAAGCCCAAATTTACAGCTCACAGCTTATCTAAGTGAGCTAAGCTCATGGCATAGATCTACGGCTTGGACCCTCAAAGGATTATTAAATAGCGGTGGGGTGTGTTACCTCATGCAGGAGTTTGTAAAGGTTTAAGGTGATTTGCTGTGGTTGAACCGCATGCATAAATACCGTATGTGATGTAAGGATAGATGAGAGAGTGGTAAAAAGCAAGAAGTGTCATTTTCGGTACATAGTACCGTATCTTAGAGAGGATGCTTACTGTTTTGGAGTTTTTTTTTTGGAAATAAGCTGTATGTGGGTCTGAAATTTCAGACAGCACTCAATGTGGTGCCCTTGAAATTTTCTGTCAGTGTGTCTTGAAATGGGGGAACCATTTATCAATATTTTTAGCTGAATATTTGCAGTTCTGTTTCCAAACAGTATGAAGTAGGTTTTGTCGATATTGAGAGTAAATTTGTTGGTTGTCGTCCAAGTGGATATTTTTAGTAGCTCATCATTTACAGTGTTTCTAAGTATAGTTTGGTTTGGGTGATAGCAGATATAAGTAGTGTCACCTGCAAAAAGAACAGGTTTAAGTAGTTGGAAGCATTGGGGAGGTCATTGATGTAAGAGATAGTGATGGTCCAAGGACACTACCCTGGGGGACTCCAACAAGAACAGGTTGTGTGGTGGAGGCAACACCATTTGTGTATACATACTGGTGTCTATTGCTAAGATATGATTTTAAGTAATTGAGTGAGTGTCCTCTGACCCCGTAATGTTGAAGTTTTAGGTGCAAGAGATCATGGTCAACTGTATCAAATGCTTTCTGTAGGTCTATGAAGAGGCCCAGTGGAATTTCCTTTTTCTCCAGCTCTGTTTGTAGAGTTCAAGCATGTGTGTAATTGCATCATTTGTAGTTTTGCTTGGCCTAAATCCAAACTGGCAAGGGTTGTGTATGATGTGGGATACAATGTAGGAGTAAACTTTCTTGTGAATTATTTTTTCGAAGATTTTAGATAGAAGGGGTTGGTTTGATATAGGTGTATAGTTATTTAAATCAGTGGATACCTCCTTATAGATCAAGTGACCCTTCCCTTTTTTGAGTAGGATGGGAAGGTTGAAAATTAGTGGATTTTAACCCTTTGAGGTCCATCCCTATTCTACCCTTTTAAAAAAAG